>WEKX01000726.1:26953-41911 GCA_013390025.1 Pitta sordida
CGAAGTGAAGAACCCGGCACTTAGTCTTGTTAAACCTCATACTGTTGGAGCCTGCCCATCTCTCCAGCCTGTCAAGGTCCCTCTGGAGGGCCTTCCTACCCTCCGGCAGTTCAACATTTGCCCCCAGCTTAGTATCATCTGCAAACTTGCTGATGATGGATTGAATTCCCTCGTCCATGTCATCGATAAAGATGTTGAACAGTACTGGGCCCAACACTGACCCCTGTGGGACTCCGCTGGTGACTGGCCGCCAGTCCGATGTTGCACCATTCACCACCACCCTCTGAGCTCACCCTTCCAACCAGTTTGTAACCCAGCATAAAATGTTCCTTTCCAGCCTGTGCCGAGCACTCATTTTGGCATAAAGAATGGGACTAGAAGGAATTTTGGGGGACAGGTGAGACTGATTCTTTTTGCTCTGAAATCAAATCCTGAGGTTTCTTGTTTCATGATACATGATGAAGTGATCCAATAGGTTTCTGCTGGGGATTCACTTTCTCCCCTCCCCATTCCCAGCCACATGTTCCTAGTGCTTATTTTGCATCCATTCATCCCTTGGATACCTCCATGGACCTATACAACTTGGTAACCTGGTCTTCCTCTGTCATATAGGTTGAATGTACTCATTGCATTGGCTAGTGAATGCTGGTGAAAACTTAAGGCTGGGGCAAGGAGGGCTGTGTGGTTGGAAGATGGGAGGCAGAGGGAGAGATAACCCTTCTGACTGAGCCCCAGGGAGAAGGAATGGGAAACCACATCTTCTGATTCAACCTTGCCATGCTAAACCAGTCCAGTGAGCTCTCCAGATGGAGCTGAACCCACAGTCCTCAGAGGTGATTGCTCCCCTCTCTCCTTGCTAAAAGCCACTGCTTTTGTCTTTCTGGTTGTTTCTTTATCACACAGTTGATTATTTTCATGAGTGATGAATGTATGTCTTAGTGGCTTGATCTCAATGTAGACTTGTAGTTATTAGAGAGTTTACAATTGTGTAAAATTGGTGTTGAAGATCCATTGTCTTTCAGGTTTGAGTCTGAAATGTTCCTATTTTCTCTTAAGAATTCAGTAATAAAATAAGAAAATTAAAAGCAGGAAACTAGAGTTACCTAGGAGTATAATTTTCTCTGTAATGTATAGATTAGGAAAGCACAAATAAAATGCATAAAGTAACTTAAAATTTGCATAAGTCAAAAATCTTGTTTACATGCATTTGAAGAGAAAATAAATAAAATTAATTTACCCTATTTTTGTGACATTGTCTTTAAAACTAGAAAAGAAGTCAAGTTGTTAATGGTTTGGCAGCTATGCAGGTGGCATCAGCTCTTCCTCTGTCTTTTAAACAGCCTTATGGCATTTCATCAAGTTTTGGTGATTCAGCTGAATTAAAACCGAACTAGATTTAAGTCTCAATCTCCCTAACTGCTAAACCAAATTTATTTCTGACCACACAGTCATTGCTAGATGGCTTGTCTTGAAGCAGAACTGAAACTTCATATCCCACAGATGGCAATTTTATTTTGAGAATCAGAACTAAATGGCATGCTGAAAGGAAATGTAGCTTTTAATTCAGTTGTTAATCAGAATCTATCAGTACACACTGCATTAGTTTTAGTCTGATTTGCCAAATTTACTAATGAATTTAATGAATTTCAAAAAATCTTGTAGACTGTCAGGTTTCTGCTTCCTGAGGGCTAAATACTCGGCTAGCTGTAGCCCCGGGAGAGAAAACCCGACAACGGACAAAAGCAAAAGACAAAAGGCGCTCTTTCTCCGTCGGAGACACGATCCCAGTTTATTCTGAAATCTCCTTCCTTGGAGCCGAAAGTACAAGAGACCAAACATGCGTCCCTTCTCAGTTTTCATTCCCCGGGAAAAGATGGGCGGGCAATGGTGAGGTAGCCACAACCAATGGAGAGCTTGAGAGGTGGGGTGTAGGGAGGGGTTTGCTAGGAGGGACCACCAAGCAGACATGGGGGGAGCACAGAATGTACCACCTTGTGACAAGCCACTCGAGGCTGAGGGTATAAACACACTACAACATTAGACTACACATGTAGCATCACTTTCTCTCCAAAAATAACTTGAATTTATTTAAACTAGATGTATTCAGAAGACGTATTCAAAATAAATTCGTTGTTGGGTGGGGTTGGTTTAAGCTGAAAAAATCTTTGACCTTCATTTAAAATTCCAGACTTGACCATAAATGAAAACTTCAAAGGCATAATAACATTGTAGGTTTCTAAGTGTAGTCAATTTATTTGGAAGATATATTTATTTGGAAGATATATCTGTTCTGGGGCAGACATCCAAGACAGGGAACTTGTAAAAACATTTTGTGATTTTTCTCCAAACTTTTACTTGCCTTCAGGAAAATTAATCAAATGTTACATTGTTCTCCTTGATATTTGAAAGAAAACATTACTTCATATGTTGCACTATTAATTGCCAAAATAAATGATTGCTTATAACAGGCTAGGTCTGCTGTATGCAGAATGAGCATATGATGCAGTTGACCCACTTTTATTGTGGTACCATGGAGTCTAGTCCCTCCCCTGTGAAGCCGTCCGTCTGCATGGATAGGTGGCTCATTAATATGCACATTTTCCCCGAACTCCCCCCTCCCGACCCCTCAGGCCTGGAACACTCCAGCGCTGTTTCAGCACTGCCCCACTGTGTGTCAGTGTTTGTGTGGGCTCTTCCCACCACCCCTGGCCACCACACACTGGGAAAAACCCCTTTTCTACTCAGCTGGGGAAGATGGCACTGTGCCAGCATCTCTCTGGATGAGTAGACCTGGTTTCACCATACTAAGGTGGATGTGGTGTCCGGTCTCGGGCAACGCGTCTACCCTTAGAGAGTCTCGGACACCATGTCTAACCTGAGAGTGTGTAAATCTTTCATACCTGTGCAAATCATCCTGGGGGAGATCCAAGCAGACCACAGCCTCTTCGCTCCAAGTAGAGCAGGGTAGGCGCAGTGCCGGGGAACCTGCTGCAGACGCCTCGCTTGGAGAGCAATGGAGCAGACATGGCACAGGTGCAATGCCGAGGGACCTTCCCCAGCCATCTCACTCGGAGCAGAGTGGGACGGATCAGGCATGGCGCTGGCAGAACTGCTGCAGCTGCCTCGCTCTGAGCAGAGCGGAACAGGGCAGGTGCAGCACCAGCGGTCCTGGCACAGCCTCCTTGCTCAGAGCAGAGCGGAACAAGGCGGACGTGGTGCCCACAGAACTGCCGCAGCTGCCTTGTTCCGAGCACAGCAGGGCAGGCGCAGGGCAGGCAGGGCAGTGCACTAGTGGTCCATGCAGCACGATGTGGGGTTAATTTGAATATTCATTACTGCCTACTTTGAATATTCATGACTGTCAGTTTGCGCAGGTGCAGGTGTGAGTGCCCTGTGAAACAAACCTCCCCCAGAGTGGGAAAATCATACCGCAAAGAGGTGAAACCGCAGTTGGGAAACTGCAGAGTAGAAAGAGTTGACTGTGTGTTACAATAGAGAAACTTTCTCAGTTCTGGGCCTGATCTGTCATTCATGGGCATTAAAATGGCATTATAGTGTCTGTAGCACTATATATTATTCACAGTATTCACATATAGATAAGGCTGGAAAGGACCTCGAAGATCAGTTAGTCCAACCTATAGTCCAACTAACTTAGCATCTACATCTAGATCATATCGCTCAACACCTCATCCAGCCTACCCTTAAACACCTCTAGGGTTGGTGAGTCAACCACCTCTGTGGGCAACCCATTCCACATCCGGATCACTCTTTCAGTAAAAAACCTTTTCCTAATATCAAGTCTAAACTTCCCCTCCTGAAGCTTAAGACTATGACCTCTCATCCTGTATCCATACGTTCACCAGAATTATTCCTCTTCATTAAGGAGTAGACACTCTAGGCTACTCCAGGCCCCATTTAGTACTTATTTTGCCCAGGTGAAAGATGACTCCTGAGATTTTGTAGGATAGAAATGATTTCTTCTCCAGTTCCATTAGTAGTGATCTGTCTTGTTTAGAATTATGTAACAAAAATAAAAAAGGAGGGGGGAAAAAAAAGGAAAAACAACAACAAAAAGCAAAAAAAATCCATCATAATAGAGTTATTCACTAACAGTAAAAAATACATGATTGAGTGTGGTGGGTGGACATTGAATGAGATAAATATACAGTAATACCTCGCTCATTCATGCCTTCTTATTCGTGGCTTCACTGATTCACAGTTCCATAATCCACAAATAGTATTCACGGTTTCCTAATTTGCTAATACTATTCACAGATTTGCGGGGTTTCCCGGTTGATGCATGCGCAGTACTTGTGTATTCGTGCTTCCAGGTTTGTGGATTTATGGCTTTTTGCTGCGATTCACAAATGTGTATTTGCCTTATTCACAGTTTCCCTCAAGGTTCACAGTCACATATGTGCATATTCGCGCCTTTTGCAGCGTTTCACGATCGCAGCTTTGCAGTTTTCCCTTGTGATTCGTGCTTCCAGGTTTGCAGTATTTGTGGTTTTCCTCGTGACTCGTGGTCACATAATCGCGGGGATTTTTTGCCATGAACCTAATTCACAGATTGGACAATTCACAGGACCCACGGGATACCTGTAATCCGCGAATATATAGGTAAGATTGTACTCCATGTCTGTGCCAGGCTTAAGTCCCAAAATCTGCTCTCAAAGTTGAAAACATGCAGACAGGTGGCCAGTATTGTTGCTGACTGAACTTGCACAGCTGGGATGGAAGCCGGAATGGAAGAATGGTCAAGAATGGAAAAAACCAAAAATATGTTCTTTACTTCTCCTAATTACCATTTTACTGCAAAATCATACGTATGCCTGCTGGCTGGCTGGACTCTGTCATCTTTCTATTCAAAAATAATCTTTCCATTCAAAAAAAATCATAAATTGCAATGACCCGCTCTAAGTATATAGGGTAGGAGTTGCAAGCATATGACCCTGGAGCCCCTAACCACTTTGTGCAGTGCATGTCATGCTGACCTGGCAGTTCTGGGCAGAGCTCAGCTCCACTCCTTAATGGAAGGCCATGGTTCCAGCTAGTTCTTCTTCCATTCACACCAGAGATAAGTGGTGTTTTGATATGGCTGTCAGCTGTTTGAGTTTCTGGGGCATAGCTCTTGCTGTCAGGAAATTTAGCCTGTAGTTCTACTTTGCCTTGGCTCTTAGCCCACATGCATCTAAGTGTGAACCATCCATCCCTGCAGTATTCAATACTGAAGGATTGCATGTTTGATGAGCTTCATAAATACTAATCCCCACGTTTCCTTCAGGATGTGGATAATGTCTTTTAGAAGTTAGAAATTTTAGGTCACTAAATTGAGTGTCTAATGCAAATATCATGACTGGAATTCAGAAGTCCCTTGATACTCCTTTTCTTATGCTTCATTATCTATACCTATTTGAACATAACAATAATATTTTGTGGTTTTATGCAAGTCTTGACGGAAATGGTAGATAACATTTTTCAAATTAAATATCTCTGATCTCTAAGCCTGTAAAATTTAAATTGTGCACAGGAGTCACTGCTCAGTTCTCTTTATTTTCAATACTGCAGGCTGACAGTGATGCAGATGAGGTTTGGGTGTTTCACATATAAGGCCACATCAACATCGCGTATCTTCAGTAATGTGTAAATTCTATTCCATTCAATTAAAATCTTTTTTCCTGGAAAAAGTAAGATTTTGATTTTTTTAACTTGTTTTTCCATCAAAAGTGGAAGTCGAGCATTTCTCTTTGCCATCTCTCATTGCCCTTGTAGGCTATTTGCTCTTATTTAGAACAGTTCCAATTTTTTAATTCTCTAATTGTTTAAGAATGTCATAACCTTGATAAATGCTTAACCCAGTTGATACGCACAGAGGTATTTTGCTGCCGTGAGTGATTCTGGATTTAACTCAATTGTGTGGTGTGTTTTTTTGTAAAAAGGTAATCTGCTTTAAAAAATAAGGTGAATACTTCTCTTTACCAGACAGACATGAGGATTCCCTTCTCATCTCCCCTTCCCTTCCCTTCCCTTTCTCCCCCATTGTTGAGGTTTTTTCCCTTTGTCTTGCCTGGGTTTTTTTTCCCCTCAGGCAGCGGATGCCTTCGAGTCTAGGGGTCACGGGGGATGGGTGGAAGTGTGGCTGTGCCCATCTACGGACCAGCCAGTGGCGAGGCTCAGTGGTCCCATGCCTGGAGAGAGAGGGGGGAGTGCAGATCTGGTGTGCAGCACCACCTCGGTGCTGCTGCCCTCCTGGGCGGCAAGGCTCGGCGACCCCATGCCCAGGGAGGGGAGCATCCTGGCAGGGATGGCATGGTGAGCACTGTGGCAGGTTGGGCCAGTGCTGGTGCTACGCTGCCAGTGCCTCCTGTCGTGTGTGCCTGTCTCGTGGGGTGTGGGCTGGCACTGCTGCTGCTGTTTGCCCACAGATTTACGAACAAGCATGAATGGATCTCTGTGGAGCATTGGAGCAGTGGGAGTCAGCGATTTTGCATGGGAAGCATTGAGAGATGCTGTTTGTTGTTGTCTTCTAGACATTGGGAACAGGGCACCATGTTGGGCACGTTGACTGGGAAAGAAAATAAAGCCCATGCTCTTGGCTGGAAACAGGGCAGGCCTAGGGGCTGGGACAGGCTTAGTGAAGACCAATAGGAAGGTGTGATGAACCTGAAGACACATCTGCAAGGCGTGACACATGGGGGGGGGCTCGAGGCCCTATAAATACAGCTGCCGGGGCTCACAGAGGGAAGCTGGTTCGCTGGTTCGTGGATCTCCTGAAGTGAGGACATCTCCTTTACTTCTCTGGTCTCCACTACTGCCATTTTGGCCCAGACCACGTGGCTCTTGGTTCTCCATCTCAGTGCAGCCTCCCCCTTGCCGACCAGTGGATCTCCCTACAGCCCCCTCGGATGACCCAGAAAAGGACCTCTGGCCATTACTCTTCACCAGTTTGTCTATCCTGAACCCTATTCCCTGCCCCTGGAATCCCGGAGGTACCTCAGTCTCCTTCAAACTTGGCCCCCTTGTGTTTATTTTCAGTTGTCTTCAATCATCAGTGCCAGCAGGGGATTGTTCATACCTCTTGTTCCGTTGTTAGTGTTATTGTTGTTATCTCAAACATAATATATATATATTTGTTATATCAAATTTTCTTTTTTTTTTTCTTTCTCCCAGTAGCGTTATTATTTTTCTCTCTATTGTTCAAGTATCTCTAAATTCAATTCATATCCGTCCAAACCGGCCCCAAGATATTACTCTTGTAGGAATTCTTTATTGATGATATGGATNTTTTTCACAGAGAGAGTGATTGCACATTGGAATGGACTGCCCAGGGAGGTGGTGGAGTCACCATCCCTGGAGGTGTTTAAGAGAAGACTTGATGAGGAGCTTAGTGACATGGTCTAGCTGGGGGGGGGTAGGGCTGGATGATCCTGGGCCCCTTCCAGCTCGGAGTGGCCTGCTAAATTGTGAAGGAACTAGGTTCGCATTTACCGCTCTGTGATGTGCTTTCGGTCTCTGTACGGGTGTTAGATGGTGAGTTGGACTAGATGATCCTTGTGGGTCCCTTCCAACTCATAATATTCTGTGAATGTGTGAATCTGTGAATTAAAAAGAGTATGTATTTTGAAAGGTAAAGAACTGGACATGGTATTCTAGTGTAAATCTTTCCTTTGGAATCAAACATTACTGTAACAACAATAATAATAATAGATCTTTATGTTCACTGCATTCAACTAGTGAATTAAGATAGGTGAGTTCATGTACAGTATATCCCTGCACCTTTTCAACATAATGGTAGGATGTTACAGTGTCTCTGGGCTCATCTCAAGCTTAAGATCAGTATTCTGTTCATTCTTCCAAGGTTAAGGTCACAGCTATTAGTCAAATATTTGTGTTTTAATAAAATAATAGAAAGACTTAGAGTTTTGTAGAAAACTCATTATCACCATAAAGCAGCAAAAGGTCACAAAATGTCTTTCCTCAGTGAAGTAGCAAAATCCCTTATTTCTTCAGCAATTCATTGTCACAGTATAAAAGTTGGAAGAGCCCTTGACATTTCCAGAGTTTCCTTGATGAGGTGAAATAATTGATCTACACATCGCAGTTCAAAAAAAGCCTTATGTAAAAGCCTTATAAGACCACAGAGCCATCTGTGTTTCAAAATGACTGCAACAAACTTGTCCTTTCTTCTGGCACATTTTCGTGGACACGCACTGTCATGGGGAGAGCCCTTTTGTTCTATTGTAGAACTTTTCTCCTTTTTACTGGAATAGACAAAAGTTTCTCTTCTTATCTCCCCTTCCCTCCCCTGCAAGGCATGTGGCCAGGAGAGGGGCTTTCTCCTTTTCACCTGACAAACAATGGAGGATCCTGTGTCTTATCTTCCCTTCCTGGCAAGGCGTGTGGTCAAGGGAGGGGTTTTCTCCTTTCTACTGGACAAACAATAGAGGATTCTTTTCCTTATCTTCCCTTCCTGGCAAGGCATGTGACTAGGGGAGAGGCCTGAGGGCCAGGGCAGCTGAGTGATGGCCAGTAGTTTGTGAAGACATGCCCACAAGGCATGTGAAATGGGAGGGGCCCGAGGCCCTATAATTGCAGCTGCTGGGCTCACAGAATGGTGGTTTGTGGATCTTCTAGACTGAGGAAGCCTTGTTTTCACCTTTGATCTCTACTGCTGCCATTTTGCCCAGGACCACGTGGACCTTTGACTCCTCATCTCAGTACAGCCTTTCCCCCACCGCCAACTGCTGGATCTCCCTGCAGTCCCTTGGATATATCAGGAAAGGATTGCTGGCTGTTACTCCACCGGTTTGCCTACCCTGAACCCTATTCCCCTGCCCCTGGAATCCCGGAGGTGCCTTGATTTCCCTTAAACTAGGCACCCCCCTCCTGCTTGTCTATTTCCCAGCTGTCTACAGTTGTCATTGTTCCATTGTTTTTTTGATACTGTTACTGTTGTTGTTCACACATATATATATATTTGTTATATTAATTGTTATATTAATTTGTTATATTAATTTTTTTCCTTTCAGTAAAGTTCTTATTTCTCTCCATGTATATTATTCAAGTATTTCTGAATTCAATTCATACTTTATCTTAATTGACCCAGGACACTCACATTAATTAAGACCTACAAACATATGTGCAATTTCAAATATGTACCTTATAAATGAGGAGAAGTAAATATAAAATGTATATTTCTTTAACTGAAATGGAGAAATCAGCAGTTTCTTTTTGCTGGTACTGACTAACATGCTTTTGTAACACTGTAGAAGATGTATTTTATTTGCTAGAAGCATGAAGGAAAAACTGTCGGCTTTAAAAGACGGAGCAGAAAAGTAAAAATTAATTGACTTTTTTATTGATGTGAAGGGGTAAAGGTACAGATGGAAGAAAGTGCATCATGTGACTGTAAATCTTTTCAAAAAACATGCAACATTTTCTCTCTGATGAGGAGAAGAGTTGTCTGTCTGCTGTAGTATAATCAGTTACAACAGCAGTCCATAGCACTGCAGTAGGCCTAGAAATAACCGTAAAGAACTTGTTCAACACTCACACTGGTGGTGTTTATTATTGTGAAAAGGGAAAATGCTACTTAATTAAACAGTGGTATTCAAAGCTACCTTATAATTTTTAACTTCAATGTCTATGAGATTTTTTTGTCTTTGGTGCTTCATATAAAGGCAAAGGTCTAAGAAGCACTAAATAACATAATGATTAAAGCTTTGTTAATGTACAACCAGCAATGTCTGTGCTAAAACAGTCTGTGCCCACAAAGCATACTCTTATGTATACTTTCCTTTAGACAGTCTAAATGACCTGATGGGGCTTCTATAATTAACTGTTCCCCTAGCAGAAGATTTTTTTTTCTGTATTTTTCTGTCCATTTTCTCTTAAAAAGATTATATTTGTGAGAGATGTAAAATACCGACGAATATAATAGCACAAGTATTCATGATGTCTCCTTGTCTGTAGTCCAGCTCTCTGTGGATTCAATGCCTTGCTGTTAATTTTTCAGCAAAAAGCAGGGGTGTACGCATGTGCAAAAAACACCGCGAAGGCAAGAAGCTCATTAATATGTAAATAAGCCCCAGCCGGGAGCCACCGGGGATGACGAAGGGAGGGAGCTAGCAGCCATGACCCACCCAGCCTTGGTGGTGTCCCATCCAGGTCCTGTCCAGGATAGGTGTGTGTTTGTAAGGCTGGCATTGTTCTCTGCTAGGCTGCAGGAGGTGGCTGCCATTGTATGTGTCTGTGTGTGAGGGCAGGAGGCACCTTCCCGCCATCCCTGAGGCTTCTGCAGATCCCCCCATGGTGCCATTTGTTACTGACGTGGTGAAGGGAATGGTGGCCCTGCGGTTCCTGCCATCTGCACCTATGGGACAGTACCCACGCTCCCTCCTCACCGCCCCAGGGGCTGAGACCGCGGGAGCCCACTAGCACTGGCTGTGCTGCCTTGTTCCCAGTGTCTGATGCTGGCCCAGAAGAGGGAGGCAGCTTCGCCAGCTGAAAAACCTTAAAAGAAAAAAATCTTCCCACTGCATGTTTACAATCAGCGCAGTACAAGTTTATGTGAGCGTGCCCTGTGGGCACCAAGCACGCTCGGACTGTTTGGGAGGATTAAAGATGGGAGAAATGCTTCCTTCTCCCGAGCGACGGCAGCTACCAAAGGACCATGGGTCCTCCCAGCATGGGAGGGAAGGGCAGCAGCTGCAGTGCTATGTGGGGAGGGGGCAGCTCCTGATGGGTGGGCATGCTGGTGCAGGTGGCTTGAGTTCTTGTGGTTCCCAGTCACAAGCCCAGAGAGAAGACTGTGCCTGGAATGCAAATTTACAGCTTCATCTTCCCCCATGCAGCCAGGGGAGGGAAGCAGCAGCAGCGGGCCATGGAAGAGGGCTGGGCACTGCAGGCTTGCAGAGTGGGGAAACTCTGGGATGACCTGTGGAAGTTGATTCCTTGCACATACCAAGAGTGGGGGAAAAAAAGCAAAAAAAAAAAGATAAAAGTGTCAGTTTAATAGTTGTGACATCCCATCTGGTCCCATCCTGTGGCAGGAAAGGGAGGGAGCTGGGAAGAGAGCCGTGAGCAGCGCAGGCAGGTCCTGTCCCATCCAATCCTGTGGTGGCAAAGGGAGGAAGCTGGGAAGGTTGCTGTGAGTAATGTGGCCCAGGCCTGGTCCTGTCCCATCCCACCCCATCTTGCAGCAGCAAGGGGAGGGAGCCAGGAAGGGAGCCACGAGCAGTGTGGCCTCACTTAGCCCAGCTATGGTGGCGTCCTATCCCTGAGGGAGGGTGAGGTAATGGGTGGGGCTTAACTGCACATTCATTAGTTCTCTGTCTGCACAAATGGCGGATTTTGTAGCACCAGCCCAGACCCGTGGACCCCCGAAACCCAGGGACTCACTGTATATGTATTTTCTGAAATACTCCATAAGCTCTAAATTTTGGCCTTATTGTGGATGATACTGACTGTGAATATTATGATAAGAGATAGTAACATTTTTTCCTGCCTGTTTCTCCATCTCTTCACATAATTTCAGACATGTTAATAGGAGTTAATTCAGAGATAATGCAATGAAGTTTCTTCAAATCATATATCCCAAGAAAGAATATTCTAGACCTTTATAACATTATCCATTAAAATCAGGAAATTAAAAAAAAATCTTCCTTTTGTGAAATATAGTAATTACATTTTTACATTTCATTGACTGGGATTAACTGAAGTTCAGCCTTTATGAATAAAAGCCTTAAGATAATTTGCAGAGAATCAAGCTGATCCTGGTGAGATTGGCATTTTTAACCAAACCTGATCATTCCTCAGTTGACTGTCTTGTGTGTGTTGGATCCAAGAGCTGAATCACTTATGCTGTGCATATATGAATTGCATTCATGCCAAGGTAACAGTATGCCTTTTGCCAAAGCAATAGGGATAAATTCCTAAAACTCCCGGAGTTTACTTTGTCTTGTGCATTTCTTGATGAAAACTAAATGACAAGGTGCTTCACAGAATCAAGTCTAGAAAATGGTAATTCTTGTCATGAAGTTACTATTACATAAGGTGCTAAATAAATTTGCAGGACACCACCAACAAATTTCTATTACATCTATGTGGAAAACAGTGAAAAATTCTGTTTATAGTCAAGTGAGAGTTTTGCCTCGGAAATTCCCATCTACTTCTGTTGAAGACTTCTGCTCCTGCAGCTGTAGGGGAGAGAAATACTCACTCTTTCCCTCCATTTCCAGTTATAAACATATGGAGAACAGTCATGTGTTTCCATGCTATTAACATATAAATGTGGCATTTCAAAAGCATGTAAGAGCATACAAACCTTATGTTTGTAAGTAGAAGATATGTAAGGTCCAAGTGTATCTCTAGCTGTAAAAAATGTCAACTGTGCCCTTGTTCTTCAGCTTTTTTATTTCTCAATAAAATGTTCTTTTGAAAATTTAGTCTTATCTTCCAGGTGAGTATTTGATTCATCTGACTAGTTAAAGATTGTAGGAAATATAGAAATTATCAGTACATTAGAGACAGTCCAGATTTTCAGTGTTTGTAAAAGACTTTATTTAATATTCATCAGTGGAAATGAAAAATATGGTACTTTCATTGCTCTCAATGTTATTATTGCTGTGTTCTGGGATGTATAATAAAAACTTGAATCACATTCAATGTATTTCCTGAAATTTAGGATTTTTCTTTTACAATCTCATGTTCAGGTAAAGCATGTTGATTCTTATTCCAAAAACATGAAGCAAAAAAATTCAAATAGAAGGGAAATCCACTGTAATTTCTGACCCAGTCCATAGATCCACACTACTTTTATTCTGTGTGCAGCCGAAAAATGTGAATGGTACTATTTTCAAATCTCTTAAGTTGCTTTCACTAACAATGGCGTATTCTGAAAGCTGTTTCTATCTTCTTATGTTCCCACATTAAAATTTCCTGCAACCTTCTCTGTTTTCTCCAGATCCAAGTACTTATAAATTAGGAAATACTGAAGGAAGTCTGTTTTTTTGAAAATGTACCATTCTGCTTTTTATGGTATAATGTAGAATCCCTGAGTTGAATGTATATGTAGACTGTCTGGAAATCAAACTGTGCCTACAGAATATTTTGACTCTTGGATGATAGAAAAACATATTTAATTGAATTAAGGTTTAAAAAATAGTAAAAAGTTAAGAATTTGTTCCAAATGGTGTACCTACTAAATTTCAATACTTTCCTATATAAATTGAAATTTTTTGCATACTAATTTGATGTTAGTGGAAATCAGAATTTCCCAAACATATCCAGATATCACACGTCCAGGTTAAAGGCTTACTTCCTATGTTGTCATTCAGATGGGCTAGATGATCCTTGTGGGTCCCTTCCAACTCATAATATTCTGTGAATCTGTGAATCTGTGAAAATATTTGTATGAATTTCATAGAGAGAGTGATTGCATATTGGAATGGGCTGCCCAGGGAGGTGGTGAAGTCGCCGTCCCTGGAGGTGTTTAAAAGAAGACTAGACGAGGAGCTTAGTAACATGGTCTAGCTGGGGGGTGTAGGGCTGGATGATCCTGGGCCCCTTCTGGCTTGGAGTGGCCTGCTAGACTGTGAGGGATCTAGGTTGGTGTTACGCTCTGGGATGTGCTCTCGGTCTCTGTATGGGTGTTATATGGTGAGTTGGACTAGATGATCCTTGTGGGTCTCTTCCAACTCATAATATTCTGTGATTCTGTGATTCTGTGATATGGAATGTAAAATGCGAACTTTCATACTGTGGGGCAGAAATCTTTCCTGAATGATGGGAGATCATTATTCAAAACTCTTTATAACAATCAGGGTAGCTCAGTTGGTTAAGGCTTTCAGTGTGGCCTGGAAGTTTCCTCATCAGAGTGGGAACTGTTGGACAGTCGGAAAAATAGTGTTAGAGAAAAGTTCAGAAAATGTGATTGTGGGACGCAGTGCTGACTGCAAAGAAAAGTTATTAGGTGGTTTCCTGTGTTTTAGTGCATTGAAATTATAGTTCATTTCTCAACTTTGTGTTCCCCTTTCTGGCTCCATGCTCTATAATTATGTAAGAATCGAGTGTTTGGGTACCTGTTACCTCAAGTCTGCCTTTATTCTGCTAGTTCAGTGCTGTAGGGAAAATCAAGAAATATGTTTAAGTAAACATTTTTTAGATATTAACTTGAGAGCTTAGTGACATGGTTTTAGCAATAGGGAAAATTACACTGCAATTTGTTTCTATCTGCTTATCCATGAGCTTCAGGTTTTGGTTACATTCATGGCATGGTATGCTCCTAGTGATTTATTTCTTGATTTCTTAAACTGTTTTATCTGAGAATTGATAAATCATGTGTTGGCACTTCTGTTTTGATTTCAGTTGAGGGATTGTCTAGAAAGAATATGTGTAGTTGACAGAAATGATTGCTGAAAATACTTTTCATATGAAGGTTTTGAGGAGAACACATTGTGTCTACTAAACTGTATGAGTAAAGGAGAATTTAGCTTCATTTGTTAAAAAAAGGATGTATCACCTTTGGAAGGAGGGGAAGGTAACCAGGACTTTGTTTAGGGATGTTGTCAAGACATGCAGAAAAAAAATTAGAGATGCAAAAGCTCGGTTTGAGCTTCAATTGGCTACTAATATACAGGATAACAAGAAAGGCTTTTACAGGTACATTAATGACAAAAAAAGGGACAAGAGCAATCTCCAATCTCTCCTGGATAAGGAGGGCAACATCATCACTAGGGATGAGGAAAAGGCAGAGATACTTAATGATTTTTTTGCCTCTGTCTTCAATAGTACAGACAGCTGCTTACATAATACATGGTCTCTTCAAGGGTCTCTTGATACAGTCAATAGAGTCGATAGAGATGAGGAATGGTTGAACCCCTCTTTACTACAGGAGGAAGATGTAAGGGACATACTAGTACATCTAGACCCTCATAAGTCCATGGGACCTGATGGGTT
>WEKX01000726.1:47252-59109 GCA_013390025.1 Pitta sordida
CCGCCCCTCGGCAGAGCAGAGTGACTGCGCATGTCTCAGCCAGCTAAACTTGTGGACCGCTGCATCATAATTGCGAAAAATTTGCTTTGCAAATGGGCGGGGTCATAATGGAGAGGTCACGATGCAGCGGGGATTCACTGTACATAGGTAATTTCTAATTACTGAGGAAAAATCTACTTTTGTGCAGCATACATGGTAAACTGCAAGGTATCAAACTATTTAAACAACCAGGTAGTGTAATATGCCCAAACACTTCTATCACAGCATATGCTGGTGATATTCCTACTTTGGTTGAATGCTCTTAAATGTACTTTACAGCTGCAAGACAGTAGCACCTGTTTATTATTTGTTGCAGATGTGTTTTCAATTTGGGCTGCAAAGAGTGGGAGCCATCTAAAATCTCAATTCACTCTGGGTGTTGTGGCTTTGCTTAGTGCATACTTTTCAGTCTTTTCCATCAAGCAGGTTGCAATTAAGCTTTGAGCTTTTAGTGATTATATTTTTCCTGTCATACAGCTGCTACATCATATTATTATAAATAAACATTTAACTCTAGAGTATGCTGATATTTTCCATTTTTTCCTTTGGGAAATATAGTGTGAAAGGTAGATAACTTCTAACATCCTTGTTTTGCAGATGAAGAAACAAATGTAGAACCTGCATTTCCTTCTATTTTCTGTAAAGGGTACTGATTATATGTAGCTGGTTATAAAAGAGTGGTTTTGTTACTGTGTAGGATATTGGAAAGTTGTAGAGTCATGGTCATTCTCATACTTACTTAGCTGTTCAGATCACTCTTTGGCCAGGACTCTGCCTCCCAAATAAATAATAAATTAATGTTCTTTTGTCTTTCTCAAAAATTACTCTCCAGGACCAAACCTTGCCTCCCTACATGCTAGTATTGTAGACCACAGTGTACAGAAATCTAGCATGTTTCAAGCAATATAGTTTTGGACTCTTAGGTATTGTGGTCAGGGACCTTGCTAAATGGCACATTAGAGAGAACTTTGTGCTCTTTGATCTCTTACCAGCCAAGAAAACGTGTTCTCAACATGGATCATTTTCATCATCTTAATCATACACTGAAGGCAAAATATTTTATTTTTAGATGCGCTGTTAATTTATTTTGCCACATTTTAAGTTTCTACCAATTGCTTGAGTTCATCTCCTTCAATGAAAGAAGAAGGAAAGCTAGAGGAATAAGATTAATTGGTCCATGTTTGTTAGATCTGCAAAATACCATATACAGTTTCCTGTATCGCGGACCCGCAGTCTTAATCGGGGTCCACAAAGCCCTACCTCCGCATTGAATGGCAGCTCATTAATATGCAAATTTGTCCCGCACCCTCACGTGACCCCCGGCGCTGTTTCGGCACTGTGTTGTTGTGTATCAGTGTTTGTGCCGGCCCTTCCCGGCACCTGCAGCCACCCCATGCTGGGAAGAAGTCCTTTTCGGCTTGGCCCGGGACATGGGTGCAGGAAACTGCCTGCGCTGCTGTTCCAGTGTCTCTCGGGGTGGGTAGACCTGGTCTCTCCATACTCGGGATAGACATCTCCTGGAGAGTCACTCAAGAAAGTGTCAGACACCTGAGAGTGTGTAAATCTTTCATAACTGCACAGCGGCAGCTCCGGGGGAGTGGCCCCCCCTGCGGCCAGGGGGGGAATGGGGGAGGAGCGGCCCTGCCACCACTGTAGCAGGAAAGGAGCGGACCTGCTGCTGCCGTAGTGGGAAAGGAGCGGGCAAGTGGTGGCTGCCACTGCATTCCAAGGCCGAGGCAAGCAGCAGCCACTGCTGTACTCTGGGGCTGGGGCAAGTGGCAGCCGCTGCTGCGTTCCGGGGCCAGGGCAAGCGGCGGCCACCTCTCTGTTCCAGGGCCAGTGGAGAGGCTGGGGCAAGTGGCGGTGCCGCTGCTGACCCTGCCGTTCCAGGGCCGGGAGGAAGCAATGGTGCCACGGCAGCGACTGTGCGGCATATTCATGACTGCCTAATTGAGTATTCATGCATGCCAAGTTGCGCATGTGCAGTTGTGAAAAGCAGCCTCCTTCATCACTAAAAAATCGTGCCGCTAAGATCTGAAGCCACAATATGGGGGGTGTGAAGTGCAAGAGGGCTGACTATATAATAATATAGATTATGTATTCTCCGGTATATTCCTCTGTTAAATCCCAGCTGAAAATTTACAGTTTATCTAGTTTATCTCTTTTCTTATTTTACGTAAAAATTAAATAGCTAAGTTTAAATGAATACACTTTTGTGAAATGAATTTCATTTAAGAAAATGTTTTTGCAAGTTTATCTTTTAGACTAATTTAAAGAACAAGGCTTTCTTAACAAAAACAAGTTCAAATTGTACCACTTATTTTCTCCAATTTGCAAATTTACACAGTGGGGGGGGGGGCTACTGTATTTTTCATGGTGATTAGATAAATTAGTATTTTTTAATTTTAGATAAGTGTCTTGGTTTGAGACAGTGGATGAGAGATCATTAGGAATGTAACAAGATTTGTTACAAAAAAAGAAATAGAAATGAAAATATATGTATGTGGTACAAAAAACCAAGCCCCCTGATGCCCAAACAACCCCAACACGTGCCAGGACCCTGACCCACACCAAAGCACTGATACCGCAACCCCCCAAAAAGATAAAAATTGTAACGAATGGATTCATGCAGCAGGGAGAGTCCAGAGTCCACTGCTTGTCGCTGGGAACAGAATAAAAATATAGTCTTCTACCGTGGGAACAGGTGTCAGCAGAAATACTGGGGAAAGGTGAAGAGTTTCCACAGAGCAGCTGGATCTGGCACAGCACCTTGCTGGAGCAGTCCCAAAGGAAAGACAACACAATCCCAGCAAACGGCAACTCTTTAAAAGCCTCTCTACCCCCTCCCACCATTGTTCCTTCTTTGCCCAGTGAGGTGCAGCTCTGAGACGCCAATCTTGTCTGTCTTCCACTAACTCCAGAAGAGATGCTAGTCCACGTCACAACAGGGCAGCCTCCATGGCATTCCACGTGCTATTGCCGGCCATGCGGGGATCCGAGCGGATGCACAGCGCTGCCATGACAGGAAATGCACCCAGGCACAGGTCCAACACCTGCCACTGGTAGCACAGGCTCCCATGGGGCTGCAGGAGACCAGGCCCTTCCCCTCCTGTGCGCACCAAGCTGGGACTCTGGAAAACACACCCCTCCATCTGCAGCTCTCTCACGGACCAGGCCAGCCAGCAGCAGCCAGAAGCAGGGGAACGTTAGTGGACACACCAGCCCACCCCAACATCCTCCAATGAGAGAACAGCTGCTGCACCATGTCTGCACTGCACCTGGCCCCCTCTGCCCCAGTCTCATTGAGACGGCTGCTGCACGTCCCCCCAGTGCCCGCCCCGGTCCAAGCAAGGGTAGCCGAAACAGTGCCGGGGCACGGTGGGGTGGCTGCAGAGCTGCAGCAGGGAATGCAGTGGAGATAGCCCCCATCCTACCCTGCCAGTCCCTAGGGGGACCAAGCCACTGCTGCTTGTAATTTTTTTTCCTCTTAAGTTGTCGATCTGCTCCATTTCTCCACTGGTGCAGTTAAGAGTTAAAGCATTACAATATACAAACTGTATGTATACCTTTCTTGGGTTTTCTTAACATATGTTAACTAAGACAAGTACCCTGATTAACATTTGAATCTACAAGCTGTGCTGGCTGCTTCGTTATTGAGTTGCATCCCCATAGTAACCCTGCTGCCAAGAGTGTGCTGGCCAAGCAAGCCTCTCTCTGGCAATACAGGCTCCGGAACTCCACTGCTCCAGCAGGAGCAGGACAGGGTCTGAGGCCAGCGCTGCCGCACAACCTTACCCTTGCCAACGGGGTGAGGCTGTTGTGTAGCCAGTCTCAGGATGCTGGGGTGAGCCCCAGCGTGAAGTACAGGCTTTGAAATTCCACTTTAAATGTGTGTGCTGCAGCAGCGTATGTAAAAGTGAGGTGGCAGCTCCAAAGGGCAGGATTGCAGCACTGCTACCCTCCCCCCACTCCATCTCCAGGACTAGTGCTTGGTCCCAAGCTTGGTTTCAACGACACTGCATAGCTTGGCACGGTCCCTCACGGTCCCATGACAGCCTCGGGGTGCCTGCAGGAGGGAGGGAGCAGTCTCCTTCTGTGACTCTTCTCTGGCTCTGACTACTGCCCCTGCCTGCTCCGTTCAGAGCTCCACATCCCAGAGGAGAT
This sequence comes from Pitta sordida, assembly GCA_013390025.1. Classification (NCBI taxonomy): domain Eukaryota; kingdom Metazoa; phylum Chordata; class Aves; order Passeriformes; family Pittidae; genus Pitta; species Pitta sordida. Next base: position 51,456 of record WEKX01000726.1, read on the forward strand.
ATTTACACAAACATCTCCTGTATAAAAATAATTCCCAGGTTCCTGGGTTTGAACAATTTGGTTTTTTATCTGGAGGCGCTTGACATTGAAACATGTGAGCAGGACAGCAGCAGAAGCTTTACCAGCACCAGCAAGTCAGCCACACATGTCCCCCAGGATGGAACACACTGGGCAGAGCTCAGTAGTATACAATGCAGCCTGACGGTGCCTCCTGCACCCACTGCAGCTCCCACAGCGGTGGCAGTCAAAGCCCAGGACTTGCTTGGAAAGTGGCGTGGGCTCAGGAACCCCTTCATCACGATTCCTGAGGACTCCCCAGGCAGGGACGGGGCAGAGAAGACCCTCTTCGCTCCCCTGAGCTGGTGAGGAACTTCTGGGAACACCCAGCAGCCTCTCCAGAGCTGAGGGGGAAGGGTGACCAGGGCCAAATTTGTGTATTAATGAGCTGCCACTGTACACTGAGGGAGGGCTGTGCGGGAGGGGGGCAAGACCTGCAGTACTGTGGTATTTGAGGGCCAGCTGTATATACTATTTTTTATTTTCAATATGTGACATCATAATTTATTTGATGCCCCTGTTAGAAAAGACTGGTTGTTTCTAGTTCAGTTTCTCATGATCACACAATTTCATAGGCCTCTGTCCTGTCCCTCATCAGTTGTCCATTTTTGAGGCTAAAGAGCCCTATTTATTTAGTCATTCCTCTCTATTTACTCATTCTTAATCTTCTTTGTCATATCATCTCGTGTCATATTTCTGTTCCTGTTTTGTAACATAGGGGTCAAAACTGCACAGTATGCCATGTGAGGCAGAACTAGGATCTATGTGGTAGCATAGTGCAGTGAACCCCTGGAACTCACGGAGGTACAGGTCTGAGCAGGCCATGTGACTCATGAAATCCGTTACGATACTAAATCCATGAATATTGAATTAGGCCCTGCCTATAGCCACGCCCTCTCCACTAATTTGCCCTAGAGGGCAGTCCTGGGAGCACGGCGTTCCCTGTACCACCTCATTAAAGTGGAGGAAACGCTTTTTACCACTTCATGGCTGTGGAATCCTGGCTCCTGGACCAGAGCTGCATTTCCAAGTACAGAAACACCACAGCAGCCGGCGCAGTGAGAAGCCTTGAAGCTGGTGAATGACCACCCAGGGGAGTCAAGTGGGCATGGAGCCTCCTGCCACTGTCAGAGGCAGGACTGTCTGTCTCTGGTTGCCTCAGCAACGGAACTGAGCTTTGCAGTCAACGGGGGTTGGTATGTTTCCTTCCCCTCCCCCATCCCCCCCAGATGTTTGGGCTTGTGACAGCAGGCCTTCTGTGGGCCAAGAGCTGCATGCAGCCAGATCAATGCTATAACCCCTGGGCGGGCCCAGGGAAGTTGACCATCACTGGTTCTTCCTGGCTCACCGCTGCCTGCCTCATCCCTGGTGGGTGGCGGCTGGGGTCTGCCTCCCACCAGGGCTGTCCACAGGAGCGCAGGCCAGGAGTGACTGCACAGGGTGAAATAGCTGATTGAAAGAGCTGGTGGCTCTTTGTGGCCAATTTGCATATTCATGAGCTTATTACATATTCAGGCATTGAGTGAGACTGTGGTATGAACTCATGGCATCTGCCTATGTGCGTGGACCCCCAACTCGCTGAAAAATAATGCACGCTTAATTGAAATCCGCAGTTTTGTGGACCGTGAATATGCGCAAGTTTACTGTATCCCACTCTTTGCCAATTCTAATGTTGGGTTTGCTTTCTCAGGTACAGTGAGTCCTCTCTGTATCGCGACTTCTCCTTCACGACCTCGCTTATTTGCAAAGCAATTTTGTCGCAGTCCAGCTCTAGGAATCTGCGATATTTCATACCCAGCGCATGCGCTCTGCTTCTGCTTTGCTGAGGGGCGGGGTCGGCTCTCCCTGTGAGGCGGGACNCTGCCTTGCTGCCTCTCCCGGCACCAGTGGATGTTACAGGGAAAGAAACTTTGATACCGAAGCCCCCGCCCCGCCATAAGCACACGGGGTGTCTCAATGTTGCAAAGTTAAGGCTTTTCCAGTCTCTAAGAATGCCGACCAGAGCTCGGACACCCCTTCCCCACCGTGGTGGCAGCGCACGCGCGCGTGGGACAGCGTGACCAGCGGGGCCAGACTGGGGGGGCAGCGGTGCGGAGTTTGGGCTGGGAGCACACACACGGTCACAGCAGCCGGTCAGAAATGGTTCCCTTTGCTTGCTTCTGCCGAGAGAGACAAGGAGAAGGAGCAGAGAATTGTCCGCAGAGCTCCGGAGTTCCGGGGGGTGGGGCAATGGGCGTGGCCTGCATGCATATTAACAACCCGCAGTTCTTCGCGAGAATAATGTTTCGCGAGGCCTTTGGCCTGTCCCTTTCCTTGCGATGGAGGAGGTATAACTGTATTACCTATTCATTATAACTTCACAAGTACTTCCTTAAATAGCAATAGTTTGTTCAGAGCACATTTTTTATATATATGGAGTGAAAGTTGGGGGTTTTCCTCCATGTTCATTACTTTCCCTTTTGTTGCTCTTAGTTTTATGCATTAGCAAGATTAAATGCACTGGAAGATTCTTTATGTTTCAAAAAAAGTCAAGCGTAGTCTCTGATCGTGATTCAGAATGTTTGTATACTTACCCCGTAGTAAATTTTCGAACTCCTGCCTGAAGAATATGCTATGGAATAGTCAGATTATTTAAATATGGCTAAGATTTTTACTGTTGTATTCTGAGCATCTTGCATAGATTTTTCAGAGTTGGTGATATTGTCCTTCTGAAAAGTCAAATGTCTCGAAGATGCAAATTAGCTATTGAAAATAATTTAGTATTTTTCATTCTATTTTGAAACATATATGTGTATAGAAAAAAAGTATGATAATAAAACTTTTTAAAAAATTAGCTGAAGTTTCCATAAGGGACAAAATGGCCAGCTTCCATGGTATTTAGCTGATAAACTAGTTTTGTGGGTAGTAAGAATTGGCAACTTCAGTTCCTCTAAAAATCTGATCCTAAAACCATTTTTCGGGCTGTTGAGACTAAGGGTTTCTTGAACTGTGCTGTAAACTCCAAGGTTACTTACAAGGAGTAACATTTCCTGAAAGACTTAGTTTTTTCTATAGAGATATAAAAGCTATTTGAATACTATTTAGTGAGCTAGAACTCCAATCAAACCCCTAAAATCCTTAGATAAATTCATTTTAACATTAAATATTTGAAAATAAATATGAAAGGTTACTGCTTTCTTAACTAATAAAAGTTCTATCATTTCCCAAGAGACTGCTTAGAAATAGAGCAGCTGGTGAGGCTCCAAAGTTGAGCTTCAGGAAACAGTGGCTTCTGTTTGACAGTAGAAAAATTCATGGCAAAGGCTGTGGGATTTTTCTTTCAAGGTAAAAACAAAGCTCAGTATTTCATTAGCTACTGATACACTAGTGATCAAATGGGGAAAAAAGAAGTCTAGCTTTTTTGCACTAGCAAAAGCGTAACATTTTTATTGATATAAATCTATAAGGAGAGTATGCAGACATAAGAAGGCAGACTTGATTACAGAGCTTTATAAAAGGCATCAGTCCATTGACTGCTGAATTAGGCCATAGGGCTGTTGTTACTGCCTGGTCAACCATAATGGAAGAAGTGAAGAAGAAAACTTCCCAACAATCTGAAACAAATGTAGAAAGCAACTGCAAGGATGCTACAGTAGTGAACATTTTCTCTTGAAAAGGAAACAAAAACAATGTGACTTCTTCAGTGTGCCAAACCAGAAAAGGGATCCCTGTAAAATTCATATGGTAAAGGAGAATGTTGTCCAGGGATTTTGTATTTCATCTGCACTAGCAAAACCTGAAGAATGAAGACAGAGACAGAAGCTTACCAGCTGAGTTGGTAAGAAGAAGAGAAGGAGGAATTCAGGTAAATGCAGGGAGAGATATATCCGAGCCTAAAGTGCAAGTCATAGAATGGGTAGGAACTCATCTCAGGCAAGACTTTTATTTATCTTAGTTATGGTTCTGGTGATTATATACAGTCAGACCTCTTACACTTCGTGCCCCCCATATTGTGGCTTCAGATCTTAGCGGCATGAATTTTTAGCGATGTAGGAGACCCGTTTCTCAACTGCACATGCACGACCTGCTGCTGCCGCCACGGCCACAGTGGTGGCCTGGGTGGCGGAACGAGTGGTGGTGGTGGCTCAGGCGGCAGCAGGGGCAGCATGGATGGCAGCGAGGGCATGGCTGCCATTCAATGCAGAAGTTGGGCTACACGGGTCCCAATTAAGACCACGGGTGCGCGATGTAGGAGACCCGACTGTAATGTATAGTCCTGTAAGTATCCTTGTAGAGAGCATGTATACAAACATCAGTCTGTCTTCTATGGCTGATACATGTGAAGTTGACATGTACTGTCTGGGAAGCAATGCACTGGTCTGAATAATACAGTAATACCTCGAAAGTTGCAGTGGTTCGGGTCTCCTCCCTGGCTGCAAATCACCTAATCCACGAGGATAGGCACCTCATGAGTATGCAAATAAGCCACACCCATTGCCTTGGCCCCCTCAGCCACAGAGTGCTGGAGGGTGCAGTGCCAAGCCCCTCCAGGGCTCCCAGGGAGCCAGGACCCACTGGGAGGTCCCATGTTTATTCCCATGCCAGGGCTCTCAGTGTTCCCTGCCCTGGGGCTCACTCTGCCCACCATCTGTGTATGCTGGGAGTGGTCAGTCCCCTTGAGCACCAGGAGTGGAGGAAGGTTACCGTGACTCTATTGGACATAATGAGTGCAGCATCTCAGCATGTCCCTCACCCCTCCCCCTGCAGCTGATGCTCTAAACAGCCATGCGGGGTCAGGGGTGTGGTGTGGGTGTGTCCCACCCCTTCCCTCCTCAGGGCTCCTGGGGTGCAGCTGGTGTTCCCCAGTGCCTGTTGCCAAGCTCACCTTGCCAGGGATAGAACCAGGGTGTGTGTGTGTGTATGTGGGTGTCTCCCCATTCTGTCCTGCTGTTCAGCCTGGCATTGTGAGATGACATTCTGACTGATGCAGGGGATCCTGCATCAGTGCTGAGCAGGTGACTCCTGGGAGCACACAGCGCTTGGCTTCTGAACAAGCTGAACAGCAGGACAGGTCGGGGGAGTGAAGTGGGGAGAGGCTGCACCTCTGGCAAAACTTCCCCCAGCCTGTTCCTCTGGAAACAGTGCAGTTGTCTCGTCCTGTCCCCCTGAGCAGTACCTGGCCCTGGGTGCCATAACAGGGCTCCCTGCCCGCAGCTCCAGCAGCAGCTGGACCTCAGCAGCATTTGGGACCTCAGCCACACACCCCACACCCATGCAGAAATGTTCATCACCCCCTCTCCTGCAGCCACATGCTCCCCTAAGCGGACAGTGCAGGGTTTGGGTGCTGCTTCTGCTGGCATGTGTTTCGGCATAGCCAAGAGCCCGTGGCACAGCCAGGGAGACGTCTTTATTTCCTGCAGACAGCTGGGAATAAAGACATGTTGCTGCGTGTGCTGCTATCTCTGGGCAGCTCCCAGAGATGATGGCAGAAGCAGCGAGAAGGCCCCATAATGTGATGGCATGTAACTTTTCCAGAATTCATAAGGCACCAAACTCTGGGCAGTTCCCAAGTGAGCGAGAGGCGCACCCCTCCACCCCGCAGGCCGTGGGTGCCCCGCCCCACGGGAGAGTGCCAGTGCCGCCCCTCAGCAAATCAGAGGTGCTGTGTGTGAATAGACTGGGAAGCTCCGCGAATAATCAAAGAATTTTCACTGAAAAAAACCCTACAAGGATGCAAAAAAGCGAAACTGGAGCCACAAATATGCAAGGTTTGACTGTAGTATGTTTCTTTGACCCAGGACAAGGGCTTGCAATAGGTAAATTAATATGATTGACAGAGTTCTGTTTATAACAGCCCAACATGAGGAATTTATCCATTTCTCTTCAAGAAATTTTTCTGAAAAGTAATATTGCACCTAACAACTTCAAGCTCTGGTAAAGCATTTCTTTGCTTAGGAGTTTGAGTTTGTTACCTGGACCATATCAGGGGTTTTAAAAACTATTTCTTCTTCTTACACTGTGTTTTAAGTATCATGCATGGCATTCTAAGCATATTTTGCAAAGTTTATAAAAAAATATAATATTTCATACTGGTTTTTTTAAGTACTTTAAATAATTTTTCTTTTTTAGTACTGTGGCTTCACATACTGTATGTACCTCAACAGTCAGAAGTGTATTTCCATGCTAAACCTTAAAATTGGAAATGCAGAATCAGATAATTTTATCTTTAGACCAAACCTTGATATTGTAGTTTTGAGACATAATGTTTAAAAAGCATGGTTCTGTTTTTTGACCTGCCAAATGTCTTTCATTGTGCTTAAGAAAGTAGATGGCAGAGATGAGTGTTCTCAGCAGCAAAACATAAAACAAAGTAATACGTAACAAAATTATGTTGAAAAGTGGGCAGTATTAAACTGTTTCATATTTACTACGGAAATCACATAGGTGTGTGAGGATTTATTTTCCAGAAGTGATTCTACTAGCATTATTTGAGGTTTCCCTTTTTTTTAATAGGAGTTTGAGGGATTTTTTTTTCAATCAGCTTCAGTGCTTCTTGATCTAAGACGGTCTGTATTCTCCCTAATCTGTGTAGGTAAACTCTAAACAAGTAGCCCCTCTTATAGCATTATTAATCTGGGAATATTATACAAGTCTGATGTAGACAGGAAACTTGGGTATACACAGGTGTGCTTATTAGAGAAAACCCAATTCTATCTCTGAAAGCCAGTAATAAAATAGAAGCTTTGCAGGGCCTTCATAAAAAGTAGAAAAATTGTGTCCTTGCATGTCCTTTCCAGACTTTATGTTGTTCTTTCTATTGCATGTATATTTGTCCCTCTATGTTGTGTGGAATTTACTTTGTAGAAATCTTTAGTTCTTCGTCCTATTGACTCTCACATGATCATTGTACATCTCATTGATTCTCTTTTTGAGAATCTTTTAGGCAAAATTCTGTCAGAAGAGTCCTTCAGAGTCATTTAACTTACTGAAAACCATCCCTTGAAAGATTCTAAAAAATCAGCATTGGATTCTCTCCATCTTCTGATATCTCATCTAGTCTAATTACGGTTGCATTCTGGTAGTCATTGGCAAACTGTTATCAACTAATCAGTTTTGTATTACAGTAATACCTCACTGCATTGCAACTTCTCCATTGCGACCTCGCTGATTTGTGAGAAATTTTTCTCGCAGATCTGCTTCAGTGATTCACAGAGCTTCCCAGCCAATGCATGCGCAGTGCCTCTGCTTCACCGAGGGCCAGCACCGGCGCTCCCTGTGGGGAGGGACTGGCCCGGCCCCGTGGGGAGGGCATGTGGTGCCTCTCGCTCCCGTGGCATTCATTGTCCCATGGCGCTGTGCCCCAGTCCCTGCCCTGCTCCTGTGTGTCTTCATGCCCTGTCCCTACAGTGGAAGGCTCATGCCACCGTATGCCCCAGGCAGCTGCTGAGACCCATCGCATCACCACCACAAGCCACACTATCCCCTGTTGCTCTAAGCCCAGCCAGGGCTTAGTAGCAGCAATCTCCACTCCCTACTGGATATGGTGGGAAATTTGGTAACTAGGGATGAGGACAAGGCAGAGGTACTTAATGTCTCCTTTGCTTCTGTCTTTAGCAGT
>WEKX01000727.1:0-67585 GCA_013390025.1 Pitta sordida
AGTGAGAGGTGCCAACCCCCCCACCCCTTGGGGCGTGCCAGTTCCGCCTCCCAGGCAAGCAAAGGCTCTCACTGCACATGCATGGCCTTCCCATGTGACACATAAAAACCCCACAAAGAAGATAGGGAAGGTGATGATGTCTTCGTAGGAAAAAAAAACCATAAATAATTGAAGCCAAGAAATTTGAATCGCAAAGAGCTAAGGGATTACTGTACTTATAATTTGATACCTGTTTTAAATCCTGTTAAGTCTTGGGTATACTCTTGTGCTGAGTTCCCTAGGTCTTACAGAAAGATTTGTTTTCCGTCACTTAAGTTCACTGCCTTTAGGCTTCCTATTTAAATGAGCAGAATGAGGATAAACATGTTCAATTTATTTTCTATAAATCTATTTGCAAAACAACCCCCATTTAAAACAGTTCTGAGATTTTCAGCTTTCCTTTGTGTAGAGTTAATTTGCATCTTCCTTTTTATTTAATACTAATTAAATTCCCTAGTGTGAGAATCAATGGCCTAGTCTGCACCTGGTCTGCATTACTTCCCTGGTGTGCAGGCAATCTTTTAAGCTATTTCTACACTTGCATTGTGTAGACAGAAGTACATTAATCCCTCAAATATCGTGAGGGGTGAGTTCCAGAATGATGCCACAATAAGCGAAATCCATGAAGTAGCAGATAAATAACAGGGTAAATAGGGTAAATACAGTAAATATGGTAAAGCCAGAGAGGAAAACCCCCACTATGTATTTAAGCCATGAATGGGGAACCGTGAAGTAGTGAGGGATTACTGTATTTGCCCATTTAATCTTCTTCAGCACAGAGAAGCTGGAAGAGTCAGCTGTGAAAGCTTTTTCTCCCCCCTACCTGCCAGCTGGGTTTTGCAGTGGCTCTATCCCTCATTGATGAGCCCAAAACTGTCTCCCAGTCCAACTTTTCAAGATACTTGTAAAAATATTTCCAATGCTCATAGGAGGAGATAGTAGACAAAGTTACTGATGGGACAAAGGTTAGAAGTATCACTGCATCAGTAATACAATACTCCAGGGTAACTGCGTTTGCAATAGCTGATGAGCAGTAGTGTGATGGGCTGCACAGCAGCCAAGTGATAGTGAGTGGTTCCTGGGAGAGTTTATTACCAGATGAAGTGTGATATTGGATAACATGTTGCTGTGCTCCCATTCTCGTGTATACACAGAAGAGAGGCAGTAGTAGTGGAATGTAAGGAGGAAGGCTTTACTGTGTGCATCTCTGTGACAGGTGATGCCAGCATGTTCTTCGGATAGATGGTACGCAGTGGAGCCTAACCAGATTGGCTTGTATTGCAATGGCATGACTGGAGGCTACTGAACAGCTGGAGATTTCCTGAACCTGTTCTTAAGTTTTGATCATGTAGGTTACAACATCAATCCTCAAAAGCACAAGATGTATCTAAAGCTCCCACTTAGAGCAGTAGCACCGGAGCTGCCTCAGAGCAGTCATTTAGAGCATTTCTGAAGGAAAAAAAGATGAGTAGCTGGTGAATTCATTCTCAGACTTTGCCTCAAGCATGTTCTTAAACTACATTGTAAGTACAACTGGTGTGGCATGGGAATATTACATTTTGTGTAAGACAGATATTCCAGTAATTTTTGTTACACAAAAACCCTGTGAAGCTTTCACTGAAACTCTCATCAATTTCCTAACCAAGTAAATAAGCCAATCACCACAAGTTCTACTGCAGAACTACCCTGCAGGGGTAGGTCATTTTCTGCGTGTATAGATAAGACTGCAAGAAAAAAACATTTTGTTGTCCAAAACATTTTGGTGTGGGGGTTTATTTGTTGCAATTTTCCTAACCTTTACAAAAATACAAACAAAAACTATTGCTATGAAGTTCTAAAACAAAATTAAGCACAAATATTGTTGCTGCAGCTCAAAGGAAACTGTCTCATTAGTGCTATGGAAAGTGCTGTAACAACTGTATACGCTTACACCTATTCAGATGAGACATAAATGTACAATATCAAGAAGATAATTTTATTAGCTAACTGTACTGTGAAATCACTGTTTCAGCCTATACTTTTCTTCAGTATCAGAAAAGAAGCATTTTAAAACTTAAAATAATTAAGCATTAAATTGATTAATAATTAATTTATTAATAACAGTTAATTAATAATTCAAATATTAACATAATTAATGGCTGGGGCTACTTGTGTACAGTAAGCCCCTGCCTGTTTGTGGTCTGCATCCCTGCGGTTTCAATAAATCACAGTTTCTTTTTCAGCGAAAAGTGGGCCTACGCGCATGCACAGGTAATGCCGTGAGGGGAAGGAGTTCGTGAATATGTGACAAGCTCATGAATATGTAAATTAGCCCATCTCAGAAGCCACCAGGGAAGGGAGCATGGAAAGCAGCCGCAAGCTTTGCAGCCCGTCCTTGGACCAGCAGGTACACTCCTCGCCCCCTGCAGTCCTGGACACCATATATTTCCACCATTTAAGGGGAAGGAGATCGCCGCCATCACTGTGAAACCAGGACGGGCAGCACTTCTGGGCACAGGGTGGGTGGTGGGGGCGAGGAGGTCTAAACCATCTTAAGTTTAAACATGGAGGGTGCAGCAGCGCCCAGAAACACTGCTTCCCAGGGAACACAGCTGTAGCTGGGGACGGGCCAGGGCGAGGGAGCAGTGGCACAACCGCGGGGCCAGGGGAGAGGGAAGCGGCACCGGGGTTCGCTCTGTGAGCCCACAGTCTCGGCGGCCCAAAGAGGCCCACAGATTTTCGGGTTGGCAAGGGTCTCCAGAGTCAGAGGGGGCTCAGAAATGGTTCCCTTTTCTCGCCCGTGCTCAGAGTGTCTGAGGGGAGAAGCAAAAATGTGCCCGGAGCCCTCCAGAGTTCCTGGGGGTGGGGCAATGGGCATGGCCTGCATGCATATTAATGACCTGCAGTTCTTTGCGAGGTTAGGGTTTTGCAAGGGCCATCACCTGTCCTTTTCCTCGCGATGGAGGGGGTATAACTGTATATTTCAACACATGAACACACACGAAGAAATAAGACTGTTGCTGTTCCAATAACAGAAACATACTCATGAGAATCCAAATGCATAAAAATTCGTGTTTCTTGTGTAATTTCAGGTTTGTGTCTTTTGTTCATATGTACTGTGATACTGTATTTTTGTCACAGGGGCATGAGTATTTTTCATTTAGGCTCTTACTTCCTTGACTACAGAGGATAGACTTGTGACTGTGGGATGTTTTCGCTTCTGCAAAGTGCTTGATGCAAGGAATTGCAGGAAGCAACAGCCAGGTGGAGCAGTTTCAATTTCATTTATCTTATTCCTGTTGAATGTATCTATGAAGACCTGCATTCTTGCACTGCAATTTGGCGGTGTTCATTGTTTGGGTGACGAGGTCAAGACCCTGAAACCCATCTTAAATTTTCTGCTTTAATTATAAAACTTTAATATTAATTTTTGTGTGTTTTATTGAAAATTTTTAAAAAGAAAAGAAAAAAAAAGAAAATATGTAAAGACACTGAAGTATTTCTGACCACATGGTTCATCTGCAATTTGGCAAAGAGCATTTTCAGTAACAGACTTTCCTTCATGTAAGCAAACAGCAGATGGATTGTGGCTGTTGGCTGCTCTATAGGGTCTTCTTTTAGTAGGGGGCTGGATAATCTGTAGCACACACGCTCCCGGCAGATTAAGTAATGGTGAAATTCAAGTATCGTGAGTTACATGATCTTGGAAAGAACAAGTACTTTCAAAGTCAGATTTTGTCACTTGTTCCTCTCTTATCCCATACAGATGTGTAGGCAGTACAGTTAGACTGAGTTGTGATAAAAAGATGCACATTTCTCTCTCATCAGGTGTCAGGTTTGTTCATGCTCAGAAAGAACAGAATCTGATGACGTTTTGCCTGGTCACAACATCAGATGTGTGCACATTTCAGGTTTTGAAAAGTTTAGTGATTTTCTTGAGTCTACAAAAGGTCCTACTTGCCATAAAAAAATTCTTTTCGTACATTTAAGTTTTATTACTGCTGTTTTTCTACATTGCAGTTTCTTTTTTTTTTCTCCAAGATGAATCTTTCCCTTTAGATCCTAAATTGAAGTGAGTCACACTTAAAGCTTTAAGTGTATTTGAGGAAATCCCGATGAATTTAGTTTAAAGAGACAAATCAGGTAGATTTCTGTCTTCTGAGAAGCTGTATTGTGGAGATGTTAGCACCAGATGCCTGGACAAGATTTTCTTTCTTTTGTTGGCTTTTTCTGTGTTCTTTTGTCAAAGAAGTTTAAAACTACTGAATTGTAAACTCTTTAAGTAAGGTGGTTTGCCAGCATGCTTTTACTTTAAAAAAATACTGCAAAAATTGTAGTGCTGTCAAATATAGTAATGCACAGTTGTTGCTTTATCTTTAATATATTCTACAGTAAGATAATACAGACTCCAACACTGCCTTATCTTTTTTTCCTTTTGCTTTGGTTTTCCATTTGTTTTAGAGCCATTCTCTGCTAGCTTGGTATTTCTGCACGAGTTAAATGCTATGTCAGTGTTAAAAAGCTGAAAATACTGTGAAAACATTCACTAAATTATAAAATCAGACCTCATATGTCAAAAGATTCAAGTGTGAGATCTGCAAAGCATTGCATGCCTATCAATGCACAAAATTGGATGCATGTATGTTTGGGTGCTTGCTCTATTCAGACTCCAGTCTGGCTGCCGCTCAGTCTCTTGCTGGATCGGTGTAACGGCGTTACTGCACCAGTGAGCCCAGCTTAATACACCATCATTTAGGTCTGAAAATGTGATTTTTTTTCACATATTCTACATGCTACGCTAATAATTCAAGTGCTTGCACAGTTTCTGAAGCCCTTCAAGAGATGAATTTATTGTAATACTGTTGTCATAGTTTCCTTGGTCACTTGCCACTCTCCAAAGTCTCCACTGTTTGTTGACTGGTGCTTCATTATGTCACAGAATCACAGAATACTACAAGTTGGAAGGGACCCACAAGGATCATCTAGTCCAACTCCCCAGCTAACGCCCGTACAGAGACCGAACCCACACCCCAGGGCTGTGAACATAAACCTAGTTCCCTCACAGGCTCACAGTCAGTCTGATACTGAAAAGAAGAGAAATACCATGTTTGTACTATACTTTCAAAGCACTCACCAGAATTGCTGGTTTGAAGCATTCTGGGATGCTGTATGCTGATGATGCCTGTGTGCCAGGAATAGAACAGTAGTTAAGGACTCCAGATGAACTAAAAATGTCATTGCAGTCTGTTGCATCATTCAGTGTGTTCAGATGTTGATGTGCAAGAGATTATAAAACATGTAAGGTTAACCTTGCTCAAATTTACTATTTTTATATCCATCACACATGCAGTGTGTTTTGTTTCCACCAAGCATTCTGGTATATCTTCAAGTACATATGTAATAGCATCAATAAAACATTTGAAGTCACTATTTCACTGCAAATTATCAAAAGTGAATCATATTATATTTTAAAGGGATTTCAGAAAGTAATGTGATTGTCATAATAGTCTGGGGAAAGGATGAAGAGAGAAAGTCAAATTTGACCAAAGATAACTTTTGGTTGAAACACTTCCATAGTAATGATTTTGTCAACCATTTTCTCCGTCAAATTAGCAGAATGAAACTACAGACCAGAATTCGGATTTTAGAAATTGTTGTAAGCCTTGAAAGTTTCCAGCTATTTTAGCTGTAAAATCGACACAGTAAATCACTTGCTGTTTGGAAGCTCTGTTAAAAAGAATATAATTGTGGTCACTTCTGGCTTCATCATTTGCTTTTACTTTTCATTTGGGCAAACAGATTCCAGTGTAATCAATTTAAACAATATACAGTAACTAGGTCTTAAGAAATTATTACCACATAGTCAGCAAGTATCTAATCATACTAAAGAAAATAATTGAACACCTAATTTAGAAGTTATATTTTGCTACTTGCATAATGACTATAAGCAGTTTCTAATTTTTCATGAAACTAAGTATGCAAAATAATACTTTTAAAAATATTGTGGTTCAGCACTTAGAAACTCACACTTTATGTGAGAATGTTGTTTCCAACAATTACTTCAGAGGTTTGTCTTGAGATTTTGACATAGTATAAAAGTTTGCCCAGTTTCCCATTTTTTTTTCTGTTATTGGAAAGAATAGTTTTCAGAAACAGTGCAGTGAATCACTAAATTTTCATAATTACCTTTCTTCATATATTCTAACTCAGCCTTATCATTCTTAAAGATGTTGTTGACTACTAACTTCTCCAGTGGGAAAAGTAACGACAAAGCTGATATGAACATAAAAATGGGACATACTTATGTATCTCCCTGTTCCAGGAAATCCTGAATGCTGTGTATGAGACACTAAACATAAAACAAATGGTTTTTTTAATCATGTCCATCATAATAATCAAAGTCTTGGTGGGCAGAAGTTTTCTGAGTAATTTTTTAGCCTAGTGAGAAGGATACTCCCCTTATAGGTTCTACTCCGTGAAAAGAATATTCATAAGAATTGAAGAAGCAAAAGCAAATGAAAACAGTTGCTTTTTGACTGAGCACACCAGAAAGGCTATACTCTGAATGTGAAGGACATATCTTGATGGGGAGTACTTGCACACTGTGTTTACATTTAAAAAGTATTATCCTCATGAATCTCATCCAGAAAAAATATCAGCAGACAAATCTTATTCCCAGTTTCTGAATAGTTATCAAGTGACCAATTTATGATCTTTAGGCAAATTTACTCATCATCCCACTGTATTCAGAATAAATATCGTTAATTTCTATCTTTGTCATATTTTGATCTAGTTATGGAATTTGTGTTCTTATAGCATCATTCCCACTTTCAGTAAAAAAATTAATTCTGTGATAATTTTTCAGATTACAGTAATATTGTCCACATTATTAGTTGTAATTAGCATTATCTGATCCATAATCCACATTTGGCTGAATCTCAAGGCTCTGAGGAGTTAATCCCAAAACATATTGTGAAGTCAAAAACCTGGGAAATAGGATGAGTGGAAAAAATTGGAATTACAACTACTTCATGTGAAACCTTGCCAAGAATCTTTTGCAAAATTATATTTTACAAAGCTCTCTTCTGAGAATGAAGGTGGCTCTTTAAATCATGCTGAGAATAGTGTAGTCTAGTACTTCAAAGACAGTCAGGAGTCCTGGACTCTGTCCCATGCATTGCCAGGGATTTAATGTGTCACTGTGAGAAATTGCATCTTTTTGTGTTTCAACATCCCCATCTGCAAAAATGAACGTAATAGTTTTTGCTTAATTTATCCAAAATTTGAAAAAATGTGTATTTTGAAGAAAAGACATTATAAAGCTAATTATTTTCCTGTGAAATAAAATGGGGGAAATTTCCATTTTTTTCAATTGACTATTGCTACCCCTCTACATGAGCAAAACATGTTATTAAAGGGAGTATTTAAAGATAATTTTAATAGGAGCAAAGGGCATAACTGTCATTTGTGCCTTTCAAAGGATCTTTATTTCTGCATGCCAGCAGTTCTTATCATAACCATTGTTTCTGTAGGTAAAACATCTATGTTTCTAGAAAATTAAGTGTTTTGCAAGCTCTGAATGTCATGAGTTCACTTCTGATCACTTTCAGTGCAAGCAAATTTCCTTTTTATTGACTTTAATGTGAGTTGGCCCAGGTCCAAAGGATTCAGTACAAGCTGTAGCTACCAATCTCAAAGGAACTTTATTCCACCAGTAATAACAGCACCACATTCAGAAGCAGGTGCTGTTATTTTATCAGATTAATCAGTTAATCTCTTGCTTTAACTATCATGAACCAAAAGCACAGTTTAGGCTATCATACCTAAATGCTTCTAAATATAATGTTATTTCATTTTGTAGATATTTTGGAGTAGCCTGGAAGCGCATATCAGTAGTCTTGTGAAAAAGGAAAGCCGATCACCAAAACCGGACTTGGCATTTCATATGGAAAACATCCTGCAAAGCTGTTGGAGAAACTAGTTATTAAACTACACATTTGGAAAACAAGTATTGCTTTGAGCAAGTAATTTACAGAACAAACATAAAATATCTCAGTAGTGAGGATGATCCTGCAGAAAACCTTAATTTACCTGAAGTCAGCACATAAACTCTTGAATATAAGGATCTATTCAGTTCAATAAATACTGACTTGTAACTAGAGGCAAATTCAGACTTAATTGAATAGAAATGTATCTGTATGTCCTGGAAATCTCAGAAAAGCAAAAATGTTCAGCAGAACGGCTCAGAAGCTAAAATGCCATCTATCCAATTTTATCAATTTCTCCATCTACTTTCATCTCAGGCTGCTGATAAGAATATAGAAATCTTCTCTGGTTTGCCTGTTTATCATAGATAAAACACTTTTCATTTTATGTCTCGGATAAGAACTTTTTCGTCAGTCTTGTGTGTCTTTATTGCTTAGAAATTTTATGGAATAAATAATTTTCAAGTACTGTGTTTTTTTAACAAAACACTATGTTTTGCCACTGCTTGACTTTTTGCTACTATAAGTTTATGATTACTAATATTTACTGTCACTGAGCATAAAAGACAGCCTTTTTTTGAGGTTACCAAACAAACAAGTATTAGCTGCTATCAGCTGAAAAGAACTCAAAATCTAAGAAATCTCTTGACAACTCCAGTGCAGTGACCATAAAAATCAACTTTCAAAGCATGTTGAAGGGATGTCTAACTCTTAAAGGTCTTACTCTGCATGAGATGCAGCAGGATAAATTTGGGTTGCATGCAGGGTTATGATGACAAGTCTATTGCTAGACTGTTTCTGGGGCCTCAGTTATCTCATTTGCACTGGTGGTGTAAATGTGCTGCAGTGGGGGCTCACACATTAAAGACTGAGAGCAATATTTAGTCCCTTTTGTTCTATGGAAATTCTGTACGTACACCTCAATTCATAGTGAGAAAAAACAGAGGGCCTGGGTGGACCTGAGAAGAGAATTTAAATGAGGGTATTTAAATTGGCCATTTTACCTTTCTTAATTTTACAATTTTACACTTAATTTGGAAGTGATGGGTGTTGTTTGTTTCTTTGTTTGTTTACATTCTGCTCTTAAGCATCAGAACACCTGTGTTTAATGAGCTGGAAGTGAAGTAGGTCAATAAAATGTTACCTTCATGATTAGAGAGAACCTATTGGGTATATGAGTGTGATTAAGAGTCCTACCGCTTAGATTTGAACAAGCTAGCATGTACTGTTACGGATTAAGGGCATATTTCTGTGAAATAGAAAAGCAAATTTCTCTTGAATATGCAACTGATTTCAATTAAAATTATTCAGATTTAAAAGATCTAGACCAGAAAAGCAAGCATTCTGGACTACATCAGACCTCGTGGATGCTGACAGTATGTATATTCTGCCCTAACAGAATCACAGAAATCTTGATATTGGAAGGGACCTCTGAACTCCACCACTCATGGTCACTGCAGCCAAGGCTGCCTTTGACATTCACATGTCCACCAAGTCCCCCTTTGTTGGTGAGCCTGCAAGTGTGAGGGTGTTCCTCTCTTTCTGTAGCGGGTCTAATCTACTTGTTCTTGTGTCGAGAGTCCAATCCACCTGTTCTTCCTGGTCAAGCAGCCTATAGCAGACACAGACCAACCTTTACCTCTCATCTCTTTAATCCCCACTCGTAAACTGTCAGTTGACTCCTCATCCACCTGCAAGCAGAGTTCCATGTGTTGCAGCTGTTCTGTCATATAAAGACAACTCTACCTCCTTGTCTTCCCAGGCTCTCCTTCCTGAGGGGTCTGTAAGAAGTACTTCATCCTCAACTAGAAAATTGGTTGTTGTCAGTTCAATCAGGTTTTGCACACTGTGCTGGATCACAGACCTTCAGGTGCTCTTAACATCATTATTTTAGGGGAAGAATGTAATATAAATGACTAGTGTATTATTTATCTTGAGGCTGCATCAAAAAAGTAATGGCAATGACACTTTGCTGGGCTGAGAATTGCACCTACACCGTCATCAAGAGCCAGTAGTCTTGAGAAAAACCTCTTTTTGACAAATCTTGTAGAAATCACAGCACTTCTTAAGATTTCTGATTCATTTCCAATGCTAATTCAGAGTGAATAAACCCAAATTGTTAGTGATGACATGTAAAAGATATTAAGAAAAGAGGGAACACGATTATGAGAAGATGTATGAGAATGGAATCTGGAAAAAAAATGTTTCTTAACAGTGACTGGTTGGAAACTCTAGAGAGAAAAGGGGGAGTGGGAGAAGCTGCAGAAGTAACTTGTCTGTAGAGAAGTTGTAATTCCTGGAGAGAAGTCGTCCATATTCCTATATTCCATAGACATTCATATTACTACTTATCCTTAGGGTCATGGAATAGTTTAAATTGCAAGGGACGTTCAGAGATCATCTAGTCCAGCCCTCCTGCCATGGACTGGGACATCGTTCACTTGAACAGGTTGCTCAAAGCTCTCCTTCATTCCTACTGAAAGCTGCAATGCCAGTGCAGTTTTTAATATGATTGTTAGCACATAATTATTCCTTTTTCTTCTGAAGATAAAAGGGAAACTGAAGAATCCAGTAGATCTGTATGCTTTGGAAGCAGAACTGTGAATACAGGAATTTTCTACCCTTTTCATATTTCTAGCTAATTTTTAACATTCCATCCTTGTGCGTACATAAGTGTCCAGGATTCAGCTGAAGGTCAACCTAGTAAAAGATACCTTATTCCAGAATAATACCCACATGTAGAAGGAAAGCAAAGCGCAGCCTGCCTTAATCCTAAACTTCTTTCTAGGGGAAATCACAGAATCACAGAATATTATGAGTTGGAAGGGACCCAATAAATTCTGATGGGAAAAAGAAATGGGGTCAAAATGAGAAAATCTATACAGAATCACAGAATTAGTTAGGTTGGAAAAGACCTTTGAGACCATCAAGTCCAGCCTATGACCTAGACTTGTATTAAAGCACTAAACTAGACAAATCACGTTTCATACTTTAAAAAAAAATGACAAACCATCATGTATAACACTACAATGTGATGCTATGAGGACCACTATGTGTGGGCTGGGATTATTTGATATATCTGACATAAGAACATTACATATTTTTCAGCTATTCAAACTATAGCTCCTGGAATATTTAATTGTAATAAAAAATAACCATGGTACTGGTGAAAGATTACATCAAGCTCTCTAATGATAATAAGAGAAAGTAATGAAAGAACCTGTAACAATAGTAATAATAATAAGAGTGAAAAAAAGGAAGAGGAATGTTGAAGAAAAAAAGAGGGGAAGGGGAATTGGTATACATACTTTAATTTAAAACTATTACCTTCCCCATTTCTTAATTCTTTAGTGCTTTTTTTTAGGGTACAGTTTTCTTTGCTGCATTTTTATACAATAGTGATCTGGTGTTAGTGTTTTGTAATTTGCTTCTGTGCTGGAACATATGGCAACACAGCCTGATGTTGTTATTTTGATCTTTTGGTCCTGCATCAATTGCATACAAATGTCATTACAAGGTATTTTGTTTGGCAAATGTGAAAAATACTTTGTGGATGTTGTCAGTCTACTATATTGTTTGCAATGGACATCAGAGAAGAGACCATCCTATCTGAGAATTACATTGATGTTTTCAAAGTCTGCTTATGCGCATTTGTTTTATTTATATTGTTCACTTTATTAGCTTATATCTCTGAAAGGGAATGTCAACTGTAAGTAGAACCTTTAGCAGAGATTCCCATTTTCTGCCCTCTAGGTAACACAAAGGTTATCAAAAATATCCATTCAAAATTAAAGAATAATGCAGGTAGTAAGGGAAAAAAAATAGATTCAAAGGCAAAAACTGATCTAGGGAAGACAATAAGGCCCTTTGTGTGCTATCCTTAAGAAATCAAGATATTTGGGGGGGAGAGAAGGGAGAAGGTTCTGCATTTTATTCTGCTCTCTTTTCTTTCTTCTAAACATTTATTTCTGCTTAATAAGATTTGCATTAGACCAGTTTAAATCAAAGACTGCAGACATACACTTTTAGATAGATTAAAAATTGAATTTTATATTCATATTTGGCATATCAAAACCATTCATATGAATTTTCCCTTTCTTTAATCCAATATTTTGTTCTCATGAGATTGAGTGCTCATGTCCTTGGTTTTGGTTTCTATGGTATTTTTTTTCCTTTTACTGTCACAGTCTTTAATTATTGTTAATATCAGAAATGTTTATCAATTAATCAAAATTTAAAAGATAAGTGGGCAAGCTTACTTATGAGGCAATAGCAATAGTTTCTCTGAAGGACTGGTCTCCTTCTGACCATTAGACTAGCTAAAATACAACAGTAGAAAACGTCCATCAAGAGCTCCTGTTTTCTAAGATAAGAGAATCGATAATGGACAGTTACTAGGGGTTAAAGTCTGCTGCTTCCCATCAAGTAACAACACTTGTGCAGGTTCTGTGGGAGAGAAGCCCCCTGTGCTGCAGGACAGAGTCTGCCCTGCTGCCTTTGCAGAGCCGGAGCCCACCCCAGGGCTGGGCAGCAGGTGGGTGCAAGGACTATCCCAGGTTGGAAATCTATTGCCTGTGGGAGATGCAAATTCATGTGTCCCTGAACATAAATGTTCCTACTGCAGCTTCCAAGCTTCCACACTGGGTCTCTATTTCTTCAGTCTTTCTGCCCCCTTCTTTTTCATTCCTGTTGAATTACCCAGATTACCTCAGATTTACACAGTGTCATGAAAGAAAGACTTTGCTTTATTTGTGTAACCTTGACTCTGTACCAGAGTTGTGTGCTCTGCATCACAATTTGAGTCCTTTATTGAGAGATCATCCTCATGAGAGAAGTGTGATTGCACAGAATAACAGTCATCCATAGACCCATGGGAAAATTTCCAGTCCTTTAAAAATTTTTTTAATGTTTTCTCTTGGAACAAAAATAAACCTATTGATATTAACAGTTACGAGAAGGATCCCAGAAGGAGACAGAAAAACTTTCATAAGAAAGAACAATGCAGAATCATGAGAGGACTGAATATAATCTCCCATCATTCAAGGGTAATTGGATCTGTGAAATGGTTTAATTGTTGTCTGGTTGCAGTGAATTACTTCTGCTAGAGCAAAGAAGGTGCTGTTGCCCATCATTTTTAGGTCAAAACACCCTCCAGACTTTAGATTTTGCTGTGTGAATACACAGAATTGAGAATTGATGATTATTGGGATCTTGATACTAATACAGTATTCTTCATTGGCTATTTCAATATCTTGTAACAATATGTGGATGCAAATATGTGCACTCAATTCTACGAGTAGTTGGTATGTCAGTTCACTTTATTGAATTATTTCAGAACCTTGGTAACATCTGAACAGCAGAAGTCTGACCTGAAATCAAACAGTGCTGAGAGTTTAACTCAGAGCGCAGAATTTAACTCCGAGATACTGATAGAAGTTGCTTTTAACTGCCCTGTTCCGAAGGGTCATCAGAATGATCTAGATGGTTGTAGTATTGCAGTTGCTCATGAGGTCCCCATTTTTTTCAGGTGAGCAGATATTTTCATACATAACACAAGAGTGCAGGATACTGGAAATCTGGGCAAACAATGGGTGTTGGGTTTGCGTGGCAAAGTTTGGTGGCAAGTGGCTTCAGTGAGAAGCTGTCAGAAGCTTCCACCATGTCCAGTAGAACCAATGCCACTTGGCTTCAAGATGAACCTACTTCTGGCCGTGGTCGAGATAGACCATCAGTGATTGTGGCTGCACCTCTGGGATAACATAGTTAAGAAAGGGGAGAAAGAAAAAAACCAACAGCAATAGCAGCCAGAGAGAGGAGTGGGAATATGTGAGAGAAACAACCCTGTAGACACCAAGATCCGTGAAGAAGGAGAGGGAGGAGATGATCTAGATGCAGAGCAGAGGAGCCTGTGGTGCGGACCATGATGATGCAGCTGTGCCCCTGAAGCCCATGGAGGCCCATGGTGGAGCAGAGATCCATGAGCAGACTGTGGAGGACCCCATGCTGGAGCAGGGGAAGACTGTGAGGAGTCTTCCCTCTAAAGTGGAAGGAGCATCAGAGAAAACATGTGATAAACTGACCACAACCCCCACTCTCTGTCCCCCTGCAGGGTAGGAGATAGAGATTTTGATTGGTAATAAATTAATTTGCCCAAGTCAGGTTTATTTTGCCCATAGTGGTAACTCATGAGAGATCTCTCCCCATCATTGTTTTTTTCTGCCCTGTCCATCTGAGGAGGTGAGTGATAGGAAGGCTTTGGTGGACACCTCATATCCTGTCAGGGTCATCCCACCACATAACAATCAGTTTTTGTGAAGATCAGACTCTTTAGGACAGTGCAAAACTGACAGATGTGATACAGCCTATACTTCACAGAATCACACCAGAAGGTTGAAAAAGACCTTTGAGATCATCAAGTCCAGCCTTACCTAGTACTTTACCTGTTACCAACCTATTACCTAACACCCTGCTTACAGTTGTAGTCTGAAAACAACTGAATGTCCTCAATTACCTTTATTAAAGGGAAAGTAACAAATGCAAATATTCACTGGAGAACTTTAGACTGACATGTAATTGAGTTTTAATTTTATAAAATCCTTGTGATGCTAAGCATTCACTGGTGAGTTACCTATTCTTATCACATGGGGTTTTCTGTTTTAAAGGTGCAGCCAGCACAGGATCTTAAAACCATATTCTACACCCCCCATTTTCTCTTAGACTTTGTACAAATATACAGATTCAGCTTTTGCAAACGCAGAAGTTATAAACACAAACATTCTCCCTTCTTTGGGCTGTATGGTACAAACTCCATGAACATTTATTCTTACTTTAGCTAGCAGGAGATACCATTGTCTTCCATCATTTCTAGGAAACCAAATGTTTCAAAAATATAAAGGGAAAAAAACTCTAAAAGTAAAATTTATTTTAAAAATGGAGGAAATTGAACTGTTAAATGAGAGGAGATTGACAAATCAAGGAAAGAGATAACATATGGAGGGAAATAAACAATTCAAGACCAGTCTAAGCAGTACTTTCTCAGCCATCATGCCAATTGTTGCATCACATCTTCCTCCCCTCACTGTGACACTGATGCTTTCTCTCAGTCTTTCCACACATTTTTTGTACTCTTCTTGTCCATTTGCCCTTTCTACTGATTTTTAAAATATGGAAGGGAAAAAAGAGATTAAAGATGAAAAAGAGACAGTTGCAAAGCCACACCATTTTCTCTCCTTCCCTTAAATTCCTTTACTGTTAAACAGTACTGATTTTCCTGCAGCACCAGCTGCCTTGTGTAATTAGGAGTGCAACTGTAAAGTGGAAAGCTAATACATTTTTATAATTTTACTGTGTATTAAAAATCTGGCAGAGCCTGCCTCTGCCACAGGTGTTGGAAGTGCTCAGACCCAACCAGTTTACAAACATGGCACTTGCACGACTTTGTCAGTGGAGCAGAGAAAAATATGCACCTAAAATGCATGTAGCATTCAGTTTTCTGTATTTATTAGGCTTCTTATAAAAGATTGCAGGCTTATTTTTTTCCCATGATACAGAAATAATCTTTCTCTGTGAGCACAGACCAGTGAACCAGATGTCAACCAAGCCTGTGAAATACAAGCACCTAACTAGATATCAAGGAAGAAAACAGACACTAGTTTAAATCCACAAGTCCTGACTGCAGCTCAGCACAAGAGGCAAACATAGCAACTGAGCTTACATGCTCCGTAGGTATGTAACATTTTCCTCAAAATATTTAAAGCTCACCAAGGAAAAGCATAACTAGGTATGGATAAGTACACACAGTGAATATATCATAAATTATGAAGAAACTTAATTTAGCCCATTCTGCTGCATCTGAAAGCTGTGGATGATATAATCCCAATATACCTTTTTATAGCAGTAGAGTTCCTATCAAGAGAGATGTAAAACTAAGTCACTTCCAGCTCTGCTTGACTTTAAGATAATAGTGTCTACACCTGTCCGATACAGAAGTCTCAATAGAATTTTCATCCTTTGAGTTCTGTCTGCAAGTGGCCAGTACAGTTTAGTACACTTTATGGAAACTGCAGATGAATGAAAAGAAATAGAACCAGTCACTAAAAGTTGTTCTGTTTGGTGCTTATTTGCTCTTCCCTGGTTATAATACAGCTATTCATAGTTACAGACAATGACAATAGAATCGATCGTAAAAAGCATTTCTTCATTTTGCAGTTTCTACAGGTTATTTGTCTGATAGACTCCTTTCTACTGATTTAGGGGCAGCTTTGGTTGAATAGTAATTTTTATATTTTCTTTTAGGACCTCATACATGTATTTTTTTTAAATAACTGGATCTCTAGTCAGTAAGGTCATGCTGCTGCCCTTCTTACTGAGCTTTCTGATCAGGGTGTGCTGACGTTGAGGTGACCCAGTCTAATCACTCGATCTGAATTACTATAGGCAAAAATCCTAATGAAATTTTAATCAAGTATCACGAGGTTAGTCTGTAAAAGGCATGTCTTTGTATCCCTATACCTGATTACATCTAATCTGGTTCACGAGGAATTAGAAAGACATAAAATAGAGTCAGGGAAAGCTAGGCTGAAATGGGATACTGCAGTAAGTTCAGTTTTTGTGTTTGGTGTTCTTGTAGGGTCTGTTCTGTCGTAACTTTGTGGTAGACCATATGTCTTTTGGGATAAGATGTAGGGGAGGCAGTTTGCAGGGTCTCTTTTTTTTAAACAACTTATGACCTTCATATTTAAGGAGCTGAAGAGACTGGAGTACAGCAAAGAGTAGAAATTAAAAGACTGACAGAAAAGAGACATTTGAATTGAAATGTGTTTACTATGCCACTGAGTTGATACAGCTTCAATTTGGAGACTTACCTTCTACCATTAATCAGAAATGTAATTGAAATTAATTAATTTAATTTAAGTAATTAATTCATATAATATCCATTCAAGGGCATACACTGAGGAAAAGGTTACTTTCTGTTGGTATTAAGTAGATCAGTTGCTGATTCCAAAATTGCATGCATCAGTATTATGGAAGTCAGATGCCTCATCTCTCCGGGTTGATGCTTATGATAAAGGCAGCCATAAAACTGGGCAACCTGGAAGTCCCAGACATTAAAATAGTCTATTGCTACATATGGATGAGAAAAGTGAGCAGACACTCTCTTCTTCCATTGACTGCTGGTTTTTCCGTCTCTCTGTCCCATTTCCATCCCTCTAATAGATCTCAGTAGCTGATACTCTATTCACTCTTATGAAGGTTTTACACTGAGAAGGAAGAGAGGAGGGTAAAGGGAGTTCAAAATATGTGTGTTGTCACTTTTTATGACTTTGCAGCACATAAAAATAAAAAATAATGACTATGAATATGAAAGAACTCCTTTTTTTTTTCTTTCTTCCTATGAATTTTCTTCCATGTTAGTACATGCCAACGTTACAGGTTCACAGGTTATTCCAAGTTGGAAGGGACCCATAGGATCATCTAGTCNCATGAAGAAAACATGGGTAGATCTTAATTTTCTTATTATTATCCCATACAATTAAAACTCTTGAAGAAGTGTCTTAGAGACCTCATTATTTTGTTATCGTCAGAAACTGGCGTATTAATTGGACAAAATTGCAAAGTGCCCTTATGAATGCAAACACAGTGTGTCAGGACCACACACCTGTTTCTCAGGCAAAGATCCTTTCTGATGCTGTCACAGAACCATAGTGAGAGTGAGTTTTGGCAGATGGCATTATAATTCAAATAAGGAAAAATAAGCTTCTGAATTCATACATATTTCCTTGTCATTCAAATGACAAGAGATTTTTAATGTAATGTTTAAAGTATTGAGTGACTGTCCTCATAAATATAACTAATGCATAATGTTGAATAAGTTATGATAAGAATTTGCAGAAAGCAGTTACATGCAACCAAAGCAGCTTTTTATCTATTGTGTAACAAAGCAAAAAGTGATAAAAGATGGGACTTTTAAAGTTCTCACCCTCAAGAAGGCAATTAAGCCCCCAAGGGGACAAAAGCAGCCTATAATCTTATTTCACTAATATAAATCAAAAAATGCTGCTTCAGCAGGTACAGTGTTAACATGAATGTTCCAAAGTGCAATGTAGTCTCTCTCATCAATTGTATTGAATTATCTATTTCATCTAAAACTATTTAAACAACTACTGTATCAGCATTACATATATCCAGCTATGTTCAGAGCTGTAAAAACATATTATTAAAAAGCATGGTAGTCATAGAAACAGATCAGATAGAAAGTACATTGAGGAGGATTCTTATATCTGATTGTATACAACTTTGTTTGCCACTTGGAAATAAAATGTAGAAATGTGAGGTGCATTGTACTTGATCTCAGCACTAGTGATTTTAATCTGCTCTCAGATTTCCAAGGTCAGTATCTAATGATTCTGAGGCAGTTGCAGTTGCAGCTCATCACAAATAAGCAATATACCTTTGCAATTTTACAGTCTGGGCAGGATACCTTTTTATTTGTGGACCACCCACAGATAAGCAGTTCATTATAAGCATACAAAGTAGTTCTTGGGTTTTTGGTTGTGGGTTTTTTTTTTTTCATCACTAGAGATGCTACATTTTTATCTCTTTTTATGATACATCTATGCATTTGCCTCACTGGTCTGTCAAATAAAATTAAGTAATTTGTTATTTTAAAAAACGTAACAATATAACCCGTTTGACCAGGAAGGGTGGTTAGAGGAAATGAGGAACGAGGGTTTTCCTGTGTGCAGAGGAACAGCTTGGCTGTATGGAGCTCTCCTGTGGGATGGACAGCTGGCTGGCAAAGAGTCTGTGGGGCAGGATCAGAGGAGAGGACAGTAAAAGAGACTGTCCTTGTTGTGGTTTGCTGTTACAGATCCCCCAATCAGGGACCTTCTTTAAACAGAATCTTTAAACAGAATCACAGATTATGGCTTTCATAGGGCACTTTAACCTCCCTGACTGCTAGAGGGGCAGCAAGTCAGAAGACAAGCAGGCAACAAGATTTTTGACAGTTTGAGGAATAAGCTCTTGATACAGGTGCCAGATGAGCCAATGAGGGGTGATGCACAGCTGGGTCTGTTACCGACTAACAGCAAGAACTAGTAAGAGGTGTGATAATCAGCAGTGGCTTTGCCATGAAATACTGAAGTTCAAAATGCTGCGGCAGAGGAGCTCCAAACACTGACAGGCATCATACCCTGACAATGTCCCTTATTGATACATGAAGCAAGTCTTCTGAAAACTTCCTGGACACCTGAAGGAAAAAGTGGTGACTGAGTGTGGTGAGTTGCCCTTGTCTGAATACCTGATGCTCACCAAACTGCTTTATCACTTCTCTTCTTAGCAGGATCAAGGGGGACAAAATAATAAGGTGGTGGGTCAAGATAAAGACAAAAGCAATGGTCATGTGTGGAAGCAAAGGAAAAGATTTGGTTCTCTACTTCCCACCAGCTAGTGATGTCCAGCTGCTTCCCAGGAAGCAGGGCTTCAGCACACACAGTGATTGCTCTGGAAGATAAATGTCATAAATAATGACTGCTCTTTTTCCTCCTCCTTTCTCTTAGCTTGTATTTCTGAGCAGATATCATATGGTATGGAATATCCCTTTGGTCAGTTTGGGTCAGCTGTCCTGGCTATGTCCCTTTCCAAGATCTTTCCCAAGCCCAGCCAGCTGATGAGATGGGAATGTTTGAGTGCCAGCAGTGATGAGCAGTAGCCAAAACATTGGTGTGCTATCAACACCTTTCTAGCTTCTCATGCAAGCGCAGCATTATGAGGTCTGCTGTGGTCAGCCGTATCCAATGCTCTAGGAACAGGTAATGTGGCTTTAGCGGACGCAAATCATGCTGGACCATCCTGCTTGCTATACAAAAATGACTGCATTTGTGGATGAAGTAGAAGAAGTGAGTGTCATTAACCTTAAGTTACTGAAGATTTTTTTGCACTGTCGCAATATTTTGTGTATCACATTTAAAACCATAAAAATCTGGACAGATAGGGCCTGATCCCTGGGTGGGCGTTTGCTTGGGAGTTGGACTAGATGATCCTGTGGGTCCCTTCCCCCTCAGAATAACCTGTGAACTGCACAGGTAAATAACCAACTGGATTTTGATACTCAGAGCATAGTGGTTAATGGGCCATACTATACCTAAATGCCCATGGAAGAGCAGTATTGAAGTAGTTCATAGATGAATCTGTCCTGTTTGACATCTCGATGTACAGTGAAGGAGTTAACAAAGTCAGCTTTGCAGGTCACCCGACAGGAACCAGTCAACATGGTCTAGGGCAGGGCTGCTGTTGGGACCTTGCCAGGCTGGATGACTGGCCCAGCAGAGACCCTGTGAAGTTCAGCAAGGAGAAATGTAGAGTTCTACACCTGAGCAGGAAGATAATCTTGCAATGGTACAGTCTGAGAACTGCCTTGTTAGACCACATCTGTAAAACTGAATCCAGTTTTTGGACCCCAGTGATACACAAGAGAGAGTTCAGCAGAGGGCCACCAACAGGTGGGACAGAGGCACTTGGCCTGTGAGGAAAGGCTGACTATATTCTTGCTTCCCCCTTAGTAAAGTATGGCACTGAAAATAGCATTGAAATGTGGCATTTGGGTTTGTTACAGGGTAATAGACCTCTTTTGTTTCTTATACTATAGGTTAAGAGGTGAAAAGCTAACTAGAGTTGTTGAAGCTTATGTATGAATTTGAGATTCTAGTAACAGAATACCTAGCGTCTTCCCATAAACTCTAGTCTGCACTATTAGCAGCTATCTCCTTTTATATGAGGTCTTCTTGGGTCAGTAGCCAGACTGACTGTTTTAGATTTTATAAAAACAGTAAATTCAGTAGCTCCATAAATTCACAGGATATGCTGTTAAATATTTAACAGCAAAGGAAATAAATTACGAGACTGAAAAGCAAATAGACGAAAAGGCTAACTTCATGAGATCGGGCATTTATTAGATGGAAAACACTGGTTTGTAACAAGGCTGAATTGATACAGTCAGTAATGAAATACAAGCGGTGAAAGATCTGAACATACAAAAGATCAAAAGAAGTGTTTCTTTTCAGCCTGTTTTTTTCCCAAAGTCTAAAGAATATAACATAAAACAGCTGTATTAATAAAACCAGTTTCAAAGCCCAAATCTTCCACGCTGGAGCTGTATGTGGCATGAAGCAAATGTGATGAACTTCAGGAAATCAAATTGATAATGCTGTGTGCAGTTGATGTAGTTGGGGCTCTTTTTCTGCTGATGAAATGAGTGTGCTGGTGATGGTCCCTTGTATGTGCATGGCTGAACTTTGAACCAGCAGGTAGTGCCACCACAGCCCCTCGACATGGGTTGGACTTCTCCAGCAAGTTCACATTCTGCACAGAGCTTCATCCTGAAGTGACCTTATTCCTAGCAGTGCCCACGTTGGCTAGTTTAAAGCTAGGAGTTGTGTGAATAAGAGTTGCAGTGACTCTGTTTGTATGTATCCTTTGTTATATGTATTAAAAATGAGATAACATTAATTTAACAGAGAATTCAGAAAACATTCCAAGCTATTCTTGGAAGCTAAGGTACACTGCTGTTTAATTATTCCATGGAAACCTGACTGCATTCATATCCATTCATCTGAGCAAAAACCTTGTAGCTAAAAGGTGAAGATTTTTCAGCCTTTCCTATGGTCTCTGTTTTCCTGGCAAAACACTGGTCACTTTAATGGGAACTGTGAGATCAACAAGGAACCAGTTTAAGCTTCTCTCTCCCCATAAGTTCGGTAATACAAACCAAGTATCCAGCACAAATAATGCTGGAATAAGGACAGAGAACAAGACAAAAGAATAACAAGCAAGTACACTTTTTATAATGTTTCTTTTTCCTGTATTTCTGCCTTCCTTAAATTTATTCTTTTTAAACACATGAAAATGTGATTTTTTTTTTTAGTTTGTTTGGAATTTTTTAACAGAACCTCTTAACTTCCTTAAGGTTAAGAAAGGTCTAAATGGTTCCATGGCTCCATGGTTCTAAAGGTCCATGGAGAGTTCTCTTGACCAGCTTCAGCTATTTTCTAAACTACTGGGAATCATCTTCCTTACTAAGGCAACCATCTCAGGCACTGCCTACAGTAATCTGGCTAAGTTCTCAACATAAAAGTTATTTTCCCCCTTATTTTTACAATTTTTTTAATTAATAGTTAGCAAGTCCTTTATCACAGAATCACAGAATCGCAGTATACTATGAGTTGGAAGGGACCCACAAGGATCATCTAGTCCAACTCACCATCTAACGCCCGAACAGAGACCGAACGCACACCCCAGAGTGGTGAACGTAAACCTAGTTCCCTCACAGGCGCACAGGCCACTCCGAGCCAGGAGGGACCCAGGATCATCCAGCCCAACAACCCCAGCTAGACCATGTCACTAAGTTCCTCATCAAGTCTTCTCTTAAACACCTCTAGGGACGGCGACTCCACCACCTCCCTGGGCAATCCATTCCAATGAGTGATCACTCTCTCTGTGAAAAACCTCTTCCTAACATTCAGTCTGAACCTCCCCTGGTGTAGCTTAAGGCCATGTCCTCTCGTTCTGGTGTCATCAGCCTGNGCTGCCAGCTGGATGCGGCACCATTCGCCAGCACTCTCTGAGCTCATTCATCCAACCAATTCCTAACCCAGCATAAAGTGTTTCCATCCAGTCCATGCTCTACGAGTTTCTCATGAAGCTTATTGTGAGAAACTGTGTCAAAGGCTTTGCTAAGGTCCAAATACACAACATCCACAGCCTTTTTGTTGTCAACCAGTCGAGTCACTGGATCGTAAAAGGAGATCAGGTTGGTCAGGCAGGACCTGCCTTTCTGAAATCCATGCTGACTAGATCTAATGTCATGGTCGTTTTTAGTTGCTGCATAATAGCACACAAGATCATCCGTTCCATGACTTTGCATGGGACTGAGGTCAGGCTGACTGGTCTGTAATTGCTCGGATCATCTTTTCTGCCCTTCTTGTGGATGGGTGTCACATTGGCCAATTTCCAGTCTTGTGGTACAACACCAGTAAGCCAGGACTGTTGGTAAATTATGCAGAGTGGCTTGGCGAGTTCATCTACTAGTTCTTTCATCACCTTCAGATGGATCCCATCTGGTCCCATGGACCTATGAGGGTTCAAGCCACTCAGTTATTTGTAAAAAATAGGTCAAGCACAGCCTCCCCCCTGGTAGGCTCACTCACTTGTTGCATCAAGAAACAGTCGTCAACTACCTCTAAGAACCTTCTGGACTGTTATGAACTCTTTTTTGGTAGTTAAAACCCAGTAATTGAGGTGATAGTTTTTCATTGTATTAATGGAAATCTTGATTAGAAGTTACACAGGTCTGAATGTCTAGTATACCTAATGTTAAAAAATATCTCTACTGTTGGCAATATTTCACATGATAATATGATGAAAAAATATAATTTAATTAATAGTAACATTTAGTAATTTATGTTTTGGACAATTAAAGATATAACGTGTCACAATAAGCTGCACAGAAGGAAGAAAGAAAGAAGATGCATTTATCAGATATGTTACTTAGACATTTGTTTCCATTGTGCAAGAAGAAATTTTGCATAATGACATTTTATTTGTGAAAATAAATTGCACATGAATGCTTTGTGATTACAGACAGAACATAAACAGCCACAAATCTGTGAAAGTTGCTGGTATGAAAATAGCAGATGAAGAACATGAGCTTAATTGACATAGAGCTTATACGGCCTGACTTGGAGGTGGCACGTTCCCGATTTTTCCAGGTCTTCTATAGTGGGAATAATGAATTTGTTTCTTACTGTAGAATTGGAATTGTCCATCCTACTTTTGTTGTTATTTTCACTGAAACAGTTAAAAAATCAACTTCCAATTTTTTTATCTAATTTTTTTCTCCCACAGCTTTGGATCAGTATATTAGCATGGAGAAGTCCATGTTAGTAACTGCATTTTCCAACTCACCCAGTGACATTTGAAACAGAACTAAGTTGAGGAATCTGTTGAGGTAGTATAAAGGATGTTACCATAGCACAGACCTGTCAATTTTATTGGTTTTTTGGAGCTCCCAGGTGGTGTGCAGGCAGGTGATCTAACAGAATTCGTACAGGTATGTGAGTTGTAGATGAAGTTCTGATTTTTGGTGAGCAGTGTTATCCTCTCTTTCCTTATGGCAACCTGTATCACAGGTTTCAGAAGCAGCAACACAGCTACAATATGCTTCATGTATCAGCTGGGTAATGTGCACATGCACTAACAAAAATATCTAAACCAGACATCTCCAACTCTCGGCTCCTGAGGGAGCAGCACAGCAGACCAGGAGCAGCATCCGCTGCCTGAGAATCTATGTGCTGTCCCTTAGGGCACAGGCGGTGTTTTTTTATGCAAGGAATGCAGTGAGGAACACTGGTTTAGACTTAGAAACAAATATTTGCAAAGACTATCTCCTAAAGAAACTGGAAGAGTATTGTACTGTGGAGCTGCATTGTATTTTGTAACTTCTAACCCAGCTCTTTTAATACCTTCTGTGGTAGGTAACTGACTTGAAAAGGCAAAATTAATTTGAAACAGAGAGTAGAAAAGATAAGAAAGAAAACAAAACCACAATGTTTAGTGGAAAAATACAGTATTTTTCTGAAAAGTCTCATATACGTTAGAAAAGGATTCCTGACCTGTGCCTGGATATTAACAAGGCAGGTGAACCAAACTCATACTTCCACAGCTTCCACATCCTTATTGACAGCATTTTCATTAGCAGTAGGCATTATAGAGTTCTCTTTTTCTCTCTTGTACTATATCCTTTTGTACTACACAAATATTTTGATTGCAGTTGAATCAAGAAATATGCTCTCATCCTTCTTTCCAGCCTGTCAATAAGATAGTGACACAATGTTGGCTGTTGTTCTGAAATCTTGAGAGATTTTTATTACTCTGTTTAACACAGTTAGTACATGATAAACTTCAGAAAAATATATCTTTGGGCTTGGTAATACACTTTTTCATCTTGGCGCATTGAGATCCAAGACGTACTCCTTCCTCCATCCCCGGAGAATGTTAAGTGGCACCATCAAAAATCATTCTCAAAAGCAACAGCTTTCAGAAGGCAGAATAAGAGCATCTGGGCCATTACCATAAGCAGTCTGTGATGAGAAGGCACTACAAATGATTATCAAAGTGACCTACTTGAATTGGTATTAGTCCTTCCTTCCTTCCTTCCTTCCTTCCTTCCTTCCTTCCTTCCTTCCTTCCTTCCTTCCTTCCTTCCTGCCTTCCTGCCTTCCTGACTTCCTTAAACACACCCTGACTTACCTCCCNCCCTTCCCACCTGCCTTCCTGCCTGCCTTCCTGCCTGCCTGCTATCCTGCCTGCCTTCCTGCCTTCCTGCCTGCCTCCCTTCCTGCCTGCCTTGCTGCCTGTCTCCCTTCCCCCCTTCCCTCCTGTTGAGCGTTTAACGTTTAGGATTGCAGCTCCTTCAAAATTAAAAGCTCAACCAGATGGTTACTGAGCAAAGTGTCTTATTATCAGCCAAAACTCTTTGGTCTTTTTGTTATGTCTGCTTGGTGTTAGCTAGATGCTGCTTCTCTGGTAAGGAAAAAAGCATGAAATATGGAAGCTGGAGAGCATAAACATACTCTACAGATTATGCAACACCTTTACATCCACTCATGGTGTCAGCATTACCAACTATTGCACAAAGTATTACTGTGCCCCTGTCCCTGACCTGGGAATCTGCCCCACAAAAGTGAGGCAAGCGAGGTCGGGCAAGTGCTGTGTGCTGGGAGGGGGCAGATGTCGCTGCCCTCTGGGACCATACGGGCAGCGCTGCCTCTCTCATGACTGGTGGATGTTAAAGGGAAGGAAACTCCAATACCGACCCGAACCCCCGCACCGGGGACACCCTTTCCCCACCACGGAGGAATGGCAAGCATGTGTGGTGGCAGCAGCTAGGTTTCTGAGCCCCCTCTGACTCAGGAGACACCTCCCCCCGGCCCCAAGAATCCGTGGGCCTCTCTGGGCTGCCACGACTGCGCACCCACAGCCCAAACCCCACGCTACTGTTCCCTCCCCCCAGCTCGTGCCCGGGCATCCCGGTGTGGTGCAGCTACAGGGCCAGTACACCTCGCCACGGCTGCTGGCACGGGCTACCAGTGCGGGGCCACGCTGCGGGGCTGGAGCACCCATGCACGAGCTCTGGGGTTGGGGGAGGGGGAAGTAGCACGGGGTTTCGGCTGTGGGCAGGCGATCGTGGCGGCCCAGAGAGGCCCGTGGATTTTCGGGGTGGGGGGGTGTGTCCTGAGTCAGAGGGGGCTCAGAAGCGGTTCCCTTTGCTCCCCTGTACTCAGAGAACCCGACGGGAGAAGCAGAAAAGTGCCCGCAGCACTCTGGAGTGCCGGGGGGTGGAGCAATGGGCATGGTCTTCATGCATATTAATGACCTGCACTGTTTTGCGAGTTTAGCTTTACGCGAGGCCCATGGCCTGACCCGTTCCTCCCGAATGACAGGGTATAACTGTATTCCTGAACAACATGTTGTTCAACATGTTGTGCTGGATGATACGAAGATGTTGGATATTGAGGATTGGGGGAAGGAAGTACATTTTTGATTTTTTTCCTTCTTCTCCTGGAGAAAGCCTCCTGGAGTCAATGGGCTTAAAAGCCATGAATGACAGAAGTGTCAAGCTCATGAAGGTGAGGTCTTCATATTATAGCACTGTATCCATGAAACCAGTGCTTGCAAAAATTTTACATGAACAAGCATGCTAGTGCTGCAAAATTAATATCAGATGTAAGATATAGCTCACTTTCCACTTCACATTGTGATGGCCATCAGTAATTTTTATTTGTGTTTTATAACAATTCTCCTTTACAAATGTTTACTATTCATTTCCATCCCTAATGATCATGCCTAGGCACAGTAAAATCAAAAAGAGAAACTAATGCCCTCAATCCCTAATTTGGAAAACATTTACCTTCCTGTTTTATGAGGCACTAAAGTATTTCTGTCCTGTAATCTTTCATTTCAACAGTGAAAAATGGAATAGATGCCACTATTTAAGGCAATGAAAAATAATCACAGTGCTCTTGAAAGCTAATGTAGCAGAAGATTCTTCTTATAGAACCCCTGTAGTAAACTACGCTCCACTAACCTTATCTGCTACACTTGACAGGTGAGGGCTTGTGTTTTGTGCTACAGCAATTCCATTTTACTGGTCAGCACAGAATTTTAATTGAACATAGCTTATATGTCACATCTCAAATTGAAAATAAAATTAGAGTGTAGCCTTACATGAAGTTTACTACGGTACACAAAGGTAATCTTATTTTTCTTTCTTCTAAACCCGTGACTACCTTACAATGTTAGATAGTCAGTGGTTCAATTGCAGAACTGCAGAATCGCAGTTCACGGGTTCTCAGTAATACAGTCATACCTCACTTATTCACATCCTCAGTTTTCCACAGAAATTTTTTCCTCGGTACTTACTCAGTTATTCAGGGGGTGGTGTATAATTTCACGGGACAGCGCGATCCTGCGGCCCCAGCCCCGTCCCAGACTTGCCAGTGCATATGCACATATGCGCCAGTGCTAGCTGCTGCAGTTAAAGGGAAAAAACTCTGATTCCCACATTCGTCACTGCTGTCAGGAGCCCAGGATATTGCAGTGTTCCAAAGTTGCCATATTTCTGGCAGTAATTTGCCATATTCATGTCTGACCTGGATTTGCAGATTAAAGGTTTTGCAGGATCCGCAGAAGACCCGCAATCTGCCAATACGGAGGTATGACTGTATTTCCAGTTGCAGGATTGGAGTAGGGTGAGCAGAAGTATCCTCTGTGGGCAATGTGAAATGAGTATCACAGCAATCTAAGCAGATTCACTCAAGAAAGGATCAGCTATTATGGATGCATTTAAAGGAGAAGTAGCAAGCAGAGATTAACATTGTCTTTTAACTCTTTAATTATCTTTTGTCAGTCAGGCTTTACTTCCCTGTTTGCCTCTTTGAGCATGTCAATAATTGTCTATTCACATTGTCAGTGTAAAGAAAAAAGCTCAAGTCATCCAGGAGTACTTCTTTATGACCAATTTAATGATTGTTCAGTATGAGCTTCATCAGTTTTCTTCTGTCTAGGTCAGTCATCGCTGTCTCCAAAAGTTGCTTTAAAAGTGCAACTGTGTGTAAAAAGAAAAAAAAAATCTGAGATTCAGAATTCCAGAGTCAAATGTCCTTATAAAACCTCTATATCACTCCCTGTACATTGTGCCATAGTCTTTAACAGCACAGAAATCAATTTCTATGTGGTGGGAATGTTCATCCTTTTGTGAGTCTCCTTCATCAAAGTCAGCAAATTTGGCACTGAGGTTTTTATTCTGTTCATGTCAACTGAGGTACTTGTCACATCTGTCTGGTGCCTTTTAAACACAAGATGAAGTTCTTTTGTAGTATAATAATTTTTTAAGCATTCAGTGCGAATGATAATAAAACATATATGGATGTACATGAATATATATGTTACAGTTTGCTTATACATGAATGCAGGTTGATTTTTCAAGATCATTCAATTAGTGTTTATAGCATTTTAATGGTTAAAACAAGAATGCTTTAGGGACATCTGTTTCTGCAGAATGTTAGCTTTATGTCCAGAGGACACTATAATATTTTGGTTTGTACTTCTGTGTACTGCTGTATACTCCTGTGTCCCTGATGTACAACTAAGTTTTGGAACAGAATGCCTTTGGAGGCTCCCTTTACAGTAAAATGAATAGTAGAAACTTCTTGGAATCATTTCAGTACACTTACTGTACTTATGTCACAGAAGCATCTCTTTTCATTCCTTCTAGACCAACTTTCCAGTATTCCAAAGAAAAAAGCTCCAAAAGTAAATGTGGGAGGGGTTGTGTGTAGTTATTTGAGAAAAGAGAATGTGTGGTGTCATATAAGATGTGCTTCAGTTGTTGGCTGGCACAACTCTTGGAACAATGAAGGAGTTCAACTAAAACGTTGTTCTAGAGACTTTGATCTGTGTTTGCATGCCAATTTTCAAGTTACTACTACTTAAGACAGCCATGGGTTGATACAAGATTTGGCATTTGCTTTGATCACTGTGTCTAATTTCTCTATCAAGTTATTTCCCTCAACACTCAGACAAAATCCACGATTTTGTTATTAGAAATCTTAGTGTTCTGTACTGCATTTACTGAGAGAGATAACTCTTTGTTTTTCAGAGCTTCCATATGGCTGGGAGAAAATTGATGATCCCATTTATGGCACTTATTATGTTGAGTAAGTTCCCAAGTTCAATATTAAGTTGCTATTAATATGTCATAGCCTAATACTAGTATCCTCTGCAATGCTTAGCCTGGCAAGGAATGGGTACAATTACTTGACATTGTAAATTAAAGGTATACCAGGACTTCTCAGTCATCAATACAGTTAATGTGTCCAAATCCATTCAATGTGTCTCAAATCAGTGAGTCAGGCATTCAGTCATTCTCCTAATCCAGGCTCTGGTTTCCTGGTACCATTCCAGCTGATACTTGTACAAAGGTCATGTGCATTAAAGAAATGTTGCTTTTTCTTTGTAAGCTTTGGATATCCAGCAAGGTAGAAATCTTGTTAATCAATGAACAGAGCAAACCATAATCATATTAGGTCAGTTAAGATCATTTTCTGGGTAGTCCTTCCTTGCTGCAAATCGGGTGTTTATACTGTTTGTACCAGAAGGGAGGTTATTTATGTGCTGCATATAAAATTTTAGGGATGTTTTATTTTGTATTTAAAAGTGCAGCTGAAAAGAAGAGAATATAAATTCTATTTTCATAGCACAATCCTTACTTTCAATTTTTTCATATTTTATTTCAGTCATGATACAAGAAAATAATATTCTTATTCCTCTGTGCAAAGGGCAACAGAAAGTTTTGTTTGAGGTAATGGTAGAACCTGGCCAGTTTGCACATAAAATAAGTAAATCTGAGAGATTAATTTCCCTGCTTTTTAACTTAACACACTGAACAAGACTCATGCAAAGTGAATCTGGATTCAGAATTGTGATGCCTGTTTGGGGTGATCGGCTCATGACAACTTAGTTCAGATTCAAGCAAAAAGATAAGTAAGTTTTGAAGTCCCTACATAATACTATTAAATTACTCCTTCTCCTCCTACCCAAGTTCTTTTTTAATGTCCCCAAGTAAATAGGGGCTGGAGTTCTTGTATGTCTGTGTACTTAACACCCCTGAAGATTTCTGCGCATGCAATTACACAGCTGCTGGGTGGAAGTCTTCTGTCCCAGTGATTTTATGTATTTTGGTGCGTAACAGGTGTTGCTCAATTTCTGCACATTAATCTCTTGCTGAGACCCCACTTGGTTGTTAGTGCAGCCCAAGGCGTTCTGGCACTGATGAGGCTCACACTTCATTGCAGTCAGAAAAGGAACAAGTGGTTATCTCCATTTCATGTCCAACCACAGGTAAACAGTCACAAGGCACCAGGCCCAGATGTTATCATTCAATTAATATACTTTAAGGCCATTAGTGCTAGTTTTATTAATCTTGCTACAGACAAGACTTGTGGGCAGATATATCAAACCTACTGCAGTCTCAGAGGTATTTAGGAGTGGAATGGATATGCATGGGGCAACATTAAAACTGCAGCCGTGCTAACTTCATGTGGAGTTTTACAGTCAATAAAATGTAGCTGTACTTTAATTTTGTCTGAGCTCAATAAGTTTGAAAAAAGATTGCTTTCCATTTTTCCTGCTAAAACGTAAGTCCCACCTTTTTTATCACCAGTAGTTCATTTTTAACTAGATAAAATCAGATTACAGTAAACTCTCTTAATTACGCTGTAAAAATGGGTAAATCATGAAAAGCAAGATTACAAACTTCCAAACATTCCAGTTGGACTTTATATGTAGGCCTACAAAACCATCAGTGAACAAAGGGCTTGTACTGATTCTTGTATCCCATGGGAAGTTTGTAAGGATGAGCAGACAGGCTCTTTCACCTTGCAAAGAGCAGCCATATTCAGCTCTTATCTTCTGAGGCTGAGGAAAAGCTAAAAAAAACCCCAAAAATAAAAAAAGAACCACAAAAAACAAAGACAAAAAAATCTCTTGCTAGTAAAATTAATGAAGACTAATCACAACATATTTTCAAATTCTGTTAAAAAAAAAGGCCTCCTCCTTAACTTACTCTGTTAATCATGCATGGATGCAGGTGTGAGACGTGATTATAATTTTGATTTGCCCTGGTATGTAGGTTCAGACTTCATTTGTAAGGTGTAGGCATTTGGCATAGATAAGAAGTGTTTGCTATATGTTTGTTAATTTTCATGCAATCTGGTCTTAATTTATAAACTAAGAACTAGCAGCACTTTGGTCTCTAATTTATTAAGAAATAGCAGCACTTAGCTGTGCAGCACTAGAGTGCACTGGGTCTTTCAGTATTCTAATTGCCAGAAGATTATTTCCCTCTTTAAGAATAATTAACTACAACACAGAGCTCAATTTCCAGACATGGGCTGCTTAATAGAACAGCTAAATTAGCCATGCAGGTGGTTATTCTGGAAAAATATACCTACTTGACTTACAGTTTCTGATAACACTCTGTTACTACTCAAATAGAAAAAATTATTTCAGGTCTTTTTCTTATTATAAAATATGTATTATGAACTGAAAACTGTGAATGTAGTTGGGCACTAACAAGTCATGCATTAAAATGCTCGTCTTTCAGGCATCCTGATCCTCGTAATTATTTTGTTGGGTCACAGGCAACAATTTTAAAAGATGTTGTTACAAACTACCAAAACCCCCCATATATTAAAGCAGCTAAACAAAAGGAGATATGTTAAACTTTGCTGGTGCATATGCTTAGACCTGCTACCGTTTGTCAGGGTACCTTGACCACCGATTGAAGTCTGCAAACTAGGCACGACTGCCCGTAAATCTCCTAAGGATGTGTTTCAGTTGTCTTAAGCACATCTAACATGAAGCTCTGTCGCTAAAACAGCTTAGCCTGGCCCGACTGACTGATGAGATGGCAGAACGGTGTCTGTGTTTTAGAGGCTGGCTGGTGGTGGCAGTACCTCCTCATAAC
Organism: Pitta sordida; assembly: GCA_013390025.1. Taxonomy (NCBI): domain Eukaryota; kingdom Metazoa; phylum Chordata; class Aves; order Passeriformes; family Pittidae; genus Pitta; species Pitta sordida. Next base: position 32,089 of record WEKX01000727.1, read on the forward strand.
ACAGAGATAGTATTTTGACATCACAATTAAATGCAGCCCAAAAGAAAATCCTACCCCTCAAGGTTTGTCCCCAGTTAAGATATAGTGAGCTGACAGAGAACAGCACTACCAGCTACCCCTTCTCTGCAGAAGGAAATTCAGGGTTCCTAGGACTAGAAAGCAAACAAAATTCTTGTTTCTTCTGTACAGTCACAATGGCACTAGGAGAAATTTGTTGCATTAGGCGTTGGATTTGGCATTTAGATTTAACATGCATTGTGTAAAGTAAAGGAAGAATACTGAAGGCAGAATTGTTCACTGAATTGGATACTATGAGCAATGAAAAATACATTTTTGATTGTCATCCAAAATCTGTTTTAACCACAAAAGCACTTATTTGTAACCATCTCTAAAACTCGCATTTGGCTTGTCTTATTAAAGCCTTGGTTAGTAGTATCTATTTTGTATGATATTGAAGTAGGTAGATGAAAGCCTGGAATGTCCTTTCAAGAGACCTACTTAAGCTTAATAACATCTTTCTCAGGTAAACTCATCAAGAGCAATATCTCTGATTTAGCCATAAAGTTTTATAGCACTTAAAATTGCATAAAAGGGACATGTTTCATGTCTCATCAGCCTAGGAGTATAATCCAGTATTACTGAATGATAAAAATCACTGATTATTAGGATCATTTTCTTTTCTTTGACTCCTCTTGGACATACTTAATGCAATTTTTTTTAATTTCACATTGTGCTTTTGAGACTGCACACTACCACAAAACAGTCAAAATACGGGAATAAATTGAAACTAAAAATTATTAAGGTTGCACCAACAACTTGAAGTGCTGTTAGTCCTCCTATCTGATCTTATAGGACAAAATGTCATTTTCAAGATAGCTGTTTTCAAAGACATTTCTATGTAAATGGACAAAACCACAACTTAAACTCTGCCTAGAAAATGTAGATATGCAGTAGAAAACTGATTCTAGCTGTGATGTCAATACGACAGTAACAATTGTGGCACATCCTATAATAGCTAAGATCCCATTTTTTATATCACAGAATCACATGTAAGTTAGAACTTAGGTCTGCAAGAGCCCTCCTGGAGCACTGAGAAGTGCCCTGTAATTATAACATGACACTAAGCAAGGTTCTAAATGAAGATCTAGAGTGTAGTCTTGGATATCCATTGCATCTGCATAATATAGAACAAAAGCAATGGGAAACCCATGTTCTTACAAAGGGCAGCTGAAGAACAGGGCAGGATACTTTAAAGCCTCTAAAATAAGACATGATCCCTATGCTGAAGCTATTAACCCGTTGTGGAGCAACCCTTATTTTAACCTTATCAAATACCAACAAAAAATAAGCTGGGTATTGTACCCTGTATCTCCCAATGGAAGCTGCTTTATAATGTCACAATTCTCCTTGTAAGAAGCCTACAAGTTTCAAGTCTGAAATCCTGACATCTTTAATACATTCTAATATTCACTTCCAAATGTATTCATAGATGCAATTATATATCAGAATTAATTCTGCTTGAATAAAAAGCTAAAACTCCTTTGATCTTCTGTCAGAGAAGACTCTCTTTCTCTGGTCTTCCTGAAAAACGTTTCCTGTAGATTCATTTTATTTGATCATGAATGGTTAGAGCTCTATGTAGTATTTCACATGTTATTTCATCACTGTCTTATGTAATGGCAAAAGAAGTACTATTTCCTTTACATTATGGAAATAGATCACATGATAGGTGGTAGCATGAAAGTTACTTTTTTCGTGCCTATGTTAGTAGTTCATGGTTACCTTATTTAATGCTAGTAAGTCTTCTCTTGTCTAGGAAAGTTTGTCCCCCATCATAAGTTTCTAGGTTTGCAATAGACAATTAATAGAAGTACATAGCAGAAAGCAAAAGTCTAGGGAAGGAAAGCCTATCTTCTTAATCCTGTCTGAAGAAGGAAAGAAATGAAAGGGGCTTTCTCTGTCTGCAGCATAGATTAAAATTTCCAAGAAAATTATTAATCCAAATTTTAGAGTACGAAACTAAGTTAGCAGCCACTTGAATGACTTACAGCCATGTGGCAACTTTAGGATTTATCACATTTGCTCCATCTCATTAAATCAAATATTCTTTTACGTGTCTGGAAGTCTTTTCATTGCATTAACCCTGGCCACTAAATCCTATTTTGCAAATGTATTGCAGTCCCATAGGATTTACTGCTTTTCCTCTACCTCACTTCCTAATGACAATTCCACTTACTTTCTTTGAAGTAGTGGTAGGATCAGAATCTCAAGGGACCTGAAAAGTGCCTAATGTGGCACAAAAGGTCATTTCAATGTAAATTGAAGGTATTCAATCCTTTTAGGACCTTGGAGTTCCCAGGTCCCCTTTCCACGTGCTTAAAGCCCATGACTGGGATTGGATTTTCAGAACTCAATAGATAGTAGCGCACTGAGAACAAATAAGGAGTGACATGTTTGAAAGCTTGCCCTTCTGTAAATATGTGTTTACTTCCACAGAAGAGTGTTCAAATCACAAGCTCCTTTTCTTAGTTGTGATCCTGTTGTGATCCTACCTAGCAGACTTGTTCCATGCATCCCAGTAAATTGTTTTGCCTTCTTCAGAAAACTTGTGAAATGTATCTCAGGACAGGATGGTAGGATTACTCAGTGATTGATAAAATGTATGCTTTAAAGAATTAAAATCAAGGATATGATAAGATGTATGTAGTTAAGGTAGTAGTTCTAAACACAATACAGAAAAATAGTGGTGGGATGACAGAGATATACTTAATGAACTATAGTAGTAAATATAAAAGATCAAGAAAAAATGTGTACATTAACTTTTCTTGTATTTCATGTATTGATCTATGAAGTTCTAATCTGTCCTCTGACTTAGTTTCTACATCCAATTTTTCTGTACTGCTGAGCAGATATACACCATACTCCTAAAAAGAAATTATCTTCAGTTTATTTCCTATGTCAGATTTATTTCTAAGTTGACATCATAAAAGTCGTCTGTGTTCTAGGCTTTTCCTTTCCTATAAGTGATTGAGTAATTTCACTTACAGATAATCGATAATAATGCACAAAACTGGTTCAGATCCTTTGAATCATGCACAGAACAGTGCTCAAGCTGAAGACATGAAAAACTGTTGCCATAGAATGCTTCAGCAGTACTACTGTTTAGTATGTAGTCTCATAGATCAAAACCATTTGTCTGTAGTAGAGTTTGGCATATTGAAATTACAGTATGCTGCTCAGTGCTGTTCATTACGCAGCACAGACTGTGCATTCTCATCCCCAGCAAAATTGTGTGCAGTATAAGGGACGTGCTCAGGCCCACTGAGGGTTCATAACAGTTTTAAATCTCTAACCACACACACCTTCAACACATACAGCATCCTACTGTGAAAATTACCATTTTCCCCAACTGAACACAGTTTTTAATCAAAACCAAATTTTTTCCAGCCACATAAATAGAAGAACTCAATTTGAAAACCCTGTCCTAGAAGCAAAAAGGAAGCTACAGCAGCATAACATGCCCAACGCAGAACTTGGAACAAAGCCTATGCAGGCCCAAGGTTTCCGAGGTACAGTACCATGTCAGCTATCTTAGTTGAGATGAAAGATCCTGGTCTCCTGTTTGTGTGACAGTGATTTTGTCATAGCCTGATTAGAAGAGTAGTGTTGCCAGTTCTCACAATGTTATCACCTATGTCCTAGCCATTTTCTCCCTTAAATGTCCGAGTTCCAGTACTTGCAGGTCTCATGAGCCACATAAAATGCCTAACCTTCAGAAATGCAGAGGAAAGACAGAAAATTTTACTGCAGTGTTTCCTAAACATTGGGAAACTGAAAGGACAGTAAGAGCCCCAAAATCATTTTCTAAATAAAATAATACATTCTGTCCCTGGGAGTATACAACTCTCTCTTGAGCACGTGAGATTGGCAACACTGAAATAATTAATTGTACTTTCTCTAAATTACTCCTAATTGATGTTTGGTATGTTTCTAAGCTAGCTCATCTAGCTAGCATCAATTAAGTTAAAAGCCTCAAGCATGGTGTTATAAGATTTTACAAGAATTCAACCGCTTGGTAACATAAAAATGAACATACTTTAAATGAGCTGTCTAAGCAGCAAACCATATTGGTAGAAACACAGTTTAATGTGAGGTTATAGTCAGAGAATGAGGCTTGTTCTCCTTTGTAACAGTAGAAAGCTCCTCATCAACCTTACCTAGACCCAAATTTGCCCGTCTGCACCTTGCTCCCAAGAGGTCTCGCAGCGTGAATGACCTGTCTCAGTGCCGGCGCGACCCCGCCGGGACGCGCAGACTGTACGGTACGTGCTCTGCTGCCCCCAGCGCAGCCCCTCCGCTGTAGGCGCAGCCAGAGCAGCTGAAGTCACAACCTTGGCACCTTCCTCCAACCCTTCCCCACCAGCATGGGAGAGAAGCATGGGAAGTTACCACCACCCACACTGCACACAGAGGCGCGCGGAGAGGGGACACGAAGATTGCGCAGCAGTTGCGTGTGTCACTTGTTGGATGCCAAAACCCTGTGTGTCTGGAGAGAAAAGCTCACCTAATATTTAGCTCTTCTTGGTAACAAATAGAATAAGATGTTCACAGGGGATATTTTTCTCATTGTGGTTGGGAGGGAAATTATGGAGAATGTATTACTTTGCAGACAAATCAAAATTTATAGGTTAAGAAAGAGGTTTTTAAATTACCTCACAGATCATTTTTATTGTTGTAATTATTTTAGCAGCACAATATCCACTTCTAAATGTATTTCTATTATGAAAGAATATTTATCACTCCCCATCTATGGCTGATCTGCTATAGATAAGAAATATGTTTTAAGCTTTGTATTAATCCAAGAACTCACAAGTGTTTTTCCTGGAATGCCTGCACCCTTTATTTTCTTACTTTTCATACACTGTCACTTACTGTTAGCCAGTGTTGTTACCTGCTCTCCCTGCTGTGTTGTGCCTAGATCAGAACTTTTGTCTTTCTTGTTTGTATTGACTGATGTAGAAAAACCACTCTTCACCCGTGATGCATCACAGCTGAAGGGGACTTTCCTCAGCACAACTCTTAAGAAAAGCAACATGGGTTTTGGATTTACCATCATTGGTGGGGATGAGCCAGATGAGTTTCTCCAGGTGAAGAGTGTAATTCCTGATGGGCCTGCAGCACAAGATGGGAAAATGGAAACAGGTAATTAAGAAGGTTTCTTTTATATGAGAAGCAGAATAAGAAATAATTTCCTGAGTATCACTCTCTTCATGAAGGCATACTTCTTCTGTATGACTGTCTGTGTTAATATGTGGAAAAGGTAAGTTTCCCAGTAAAATTTTCTTATAATTTTCCTTTCTAATAAATGCCAAGTAGCTTATTTTTCTCATTTCACAATATTTTAAGGGAGAAAATGTCTCTGCATGCTCCTACATAAAAATGGGATATGATGTTCTTTAGTTCATAAAAGGCTGTTTGCTCAAGAGGAGTCTGAGGGGAACTAAAAGAGACAGGCAGAGAGAGCAAAGACTGCTAAGTCCAAGTTAATTTCTTTAGAAAGTATAGTTTTATAAAATAATCAGTTGAGCCTGCTCCAACATTGTTGTCATTATAACCTTCAAAACAAGAGATTTCAGTGTGGCATATGGATATGCCACATGGCATTTGTGCACTATTAATAAAGAATATGTGTGAACTAATGAAAGGAAAGAAACTTCCTCTGAAGAGATTTAAAGCTGCTCTAAAGATCTAGACCACCACTGGAAATATTTCCATGCTCACAGATTGTTGAGTATTGCAAACAACTGTCTTAGAGGTTTGTAGGGTCACTTCAGGTCTATGTATGAATGGAGCCAGGTTGGAGGAAGATAAAGTCTGTTTCCAAGTGAGTTGGCATCCTCTGCTGGAGAATACAATTGTCAATTTCAGTTGTCAGGGACGTCCTGTCACTAACCCCCTTCGTAAAACAGGGCTAACTTTGTGGTTCAATCACATTTCTCAGGGCTTCATCCATGAGACTTTATGGACTCCTGTCCCAGTACTCAACCACTCTTATGGTGAAGATTTTTTCCTAGAGAAATTGTGGATGCCCTGTCCCTGAAAGTGTTCAAGGCCAGGTTGGATGGGAGCCTGAGCAACCAGGTTGTGAAACACACAGAGGCACAAATAATGCTGATGGAATAACCTCAAGTGTGTTTCCTGGAAATTTCCTTTCATCCTTCCTTTATAATTATAAATGAGCTATCTGGACTACCATATGTCAGAACAAATCACCCTGAACTCTAGTTTGTGCTGTAGGACACTCCAGAACTTGGGAAGTAGCAAGAGTGAAGGTTGTGAAAAGCATTCTTTAAAAAAAAAATACAAAACCAAAAAACAACACAATTTGATTCAGATCTTGTGTTGTAGCTGGCATGATGATTCTAATGCCAAATAGATAAACAGAACATTTATGTGAAGTAAAATGTAAGAAAGAAATAGAATAGATGTCGTTGGCATTGGTTTTATAGAAAAATTAGTCTAATGGCTTTTTTTTTTAAATTCAGTTCTTGTTGCCATTTTCACTTAATGCAGTTTGATTTCCAAAGGCAAAACTCATTAAATTAGCTGATTAAGTATAGACAAGAGAATTCATGAAGTTTGGAAGATTTCAGTAACATGAACTGCATTTTTCCCTAATATTTTCATATTACCTAATACATGGCATGAGAGCTTTTCCTGGTTTGTCATGTTTTAGCATTGTCAGATGCAGAACTCAAATATACTTGTTAATCTGTCTGAAGTGTGGGCTGGTTATTGCTGAACTTGTTCATATGGTGTTCTTTTCTCTGGAAAGCAGGGTATCCTTGTAACTTAGTTAAATTTTTATCTTGTAATTTAATATAGGTTTCATAATACTATTGATGATGATTATTGTAGACATGGATTGTGATGAGAATACATAGAAAAGACGTGCTTTAAAATGTACAGAAATAACAGGTTTTTTTCCTGAGGTAATTAATTCAACTATATTGAGAATGCAAAACAGAAATGTACATTCAAGTACATAATCAGTCTATAATTATGTAATCACTAAACATACAAAATTACATCTCAGAACAAATTTTGGTCTTAAATGTCTTCATTGTTAAGAGTGATAGAGTTGTGCTGTAGAGTAACTGGGGAATCTCAGACTAATGATTGTGGCATCTAACATATTTTCCATGAATATTTGAAGGTTTTTTAAAATATGATAATGCTGAACTGAAAAAGTATGTTTAAGGTCAGAATGGTTATAAAACCACTGTTCACTAAAATGCTCCTATTTCCTGATACCCAATCCTTTTTGCACTTCCTGAAGTAAGATTTCTCTCCCCATTCAGCTATTTTTACAGTCTAATCAGCTGAAGATATGAAAGCCTCCCGTGTTCTTTCAATAGCTTTTTGTTCATAAAGCTGTTAAAATCTTATGTTTGAAAACTATTTGAAATTTCGTATGTTCCGGTTTTTTGTTAGGTAGGCATCATTGGATCGTGAATGGAGCTTTCAAAATAGATGTTATTTATTCTTTTGACACAAACTGTGTGTTGCTGTTTGATTTGTGTGCACCTCAGCTATGTCACAGGCATAGGAAGCTTTGATTAATGATCAAAACATCATATTGTGGCAGTAGAGCATCCTAGTAGAAAGTTTGAGGACAGTGACACCAGTCTGTGAAGCAACCTGCATTTAAGGGATAACCACAAGTACTGGTGTTACCAGTTCTAATGCGATCCTGGACCCTGTCCCTTGCAAGGCTGATACTATTCTTTTGCCAAATGATTATTAAAATCTTCATGCTTCAGACCTGCATCAGAGTTGTGGGGAAAAAAACAGAAAAGGCACCATCTCTTTCATCTGAAGATACCATTGCTGTACTTCAAGCTACTTCTTAAAGAAACCATCTCATAGAAAACTGCCATTGTAACTGCTTTACTTCTCCAGCCAAAATCTAATATAGGGGTCAGATACAAATGCTATTCAAAGATTGAGTCTGTGTAAGATATTGTCACTCTTTAATATGATCATAACAAAGTGAACTTCATCATGCTGACTGCACCACACAATGTGGTGTCATCAGAAAGTTGTTGAAGGTGCACTCAATATGAGTGTCCAAGTCACCAACAAAGGTGCTGAATGGTGCCTGTCCCAGTACTGACCCTTGAGAGCCTCTACTCAAAGCCTGGATGCCACTGGGAACATGCAGCTGCCTGATAGTGACTTGGCATTGTTGTGGTGCAAGGAAACAATAAAGCAGTGAGGCAAACCGAGTGCACTGAGATGCAACAAGAGATATCTGAGGTCCTGATGATTTCCTGGCACCACTTGGTGCCCAGTGGTTGGCAGTAAGAAGTACGTATTTAGATTTGTCCTAGACCCACAAGAAACCTCACAAGCAGGCTCAGAGGAGCCACATGTCAGTGGATGAGTCAAAAACAACCAAAATTATGTTCCTGGTCCCATTTGCCAGATGTTTCAGAATTCATAAAGGCACTTATGCCCTCATGTAAATCTAGCATCTGTGAGCTAATGGCTGTCAGTAATACTGCAAATGCCTTTCTATGACATGTTTTAGCATTTAGGGCTAAATGAAGCTACTGGATATGAACATTACATGCCACAGCATCTTCTTCCACCTCAGGACAGCCTAGGAGCTGATACCATGTTTTTTCTGAGAGGTTACATTGCTTTGTCTTGTCTGAAACATCATGCAGCTGATGGAAAATTAGAGGCCCCTGCATAGAAAAAGAGATAGAAAAGAGAGGAAAAAGAATTGCGTACCTCCCATTAAAATGCTGCGTGAGCATCACTTGTAAAAGACTGCATCTACATGGAAAGATTTTTATACAATGAGTGATTTTGAATGACTGCTGTTCTAAGGCAAACAAAGATTTAGGCCTGCGGCTGAGTCAGATAAAAGCTCAAGCTGCAAAGGGAAAAACTTTCCTACAATTCTCAAGGTTATTTAATGGACTGGATAAACTGAAACACTGCCACACAATCAAGCTCAGGGAAATATTCTCAATCTCTGCATTTCAGCAAGCTCCATTTCCTCTTGTGAGAATTTCCAGTAAGCAGCTGAAAGCCATGGTGCACAAATGGTTAATGGAGTCTGGTGATAACCCTTTTCACTGAGGAATACCTGTGGTCATTGCAGGCTGAACTTTCCACAAACACGTATATACAGTTGGGTCTCCTATATTGCGTACCCGCAGTCTTAATCGGGACCCACATAGCCCGACTTCTGCATTGAGTGGTGACCACCGCCGTCACCTGCACCCCCGCCCGGGCCTCCCCTGCTGCCGCTGGAGCCACCACCACCCCCCGCTCCACCGCCTGGGCCGCCACGGCAGGTCATGCATGTGGAGTTGCGAAACGGGTCTCCTACATTGCTAAAAAATCATGCTGCTAAGATCTGAAGCCGCAATATGGGGGGGCGTGAAGTGCAAGAGGGCCGACTGTATGTCTATATATGTATGTGTGTGTGGTGAACTGTCATAGCTCAACAGTATGAGTCAGGAGTAATGATTGACAGACAACTTAATATGAGCCAGCAGTGTGCCCAGGTTGCTAAGAGGGCCAATGGCTTCCTCAATACTCAAGACAGAAGGAGTTGGGGACATCTGCAAAACAATGTGTTTTTACAAGTTCAAAGAGGTCCTTAATTCTGTTCTCTGCTTGTCCATCGTGAGTTCATATGAATGAAGCATCATCTCACCTAATGTCACGTCAGATAAGAGGCAAGCTGTCCAGTTTCAGCAACAGAAAATATGAACTATGTATGTGTAAAGAGTGTCTTCAATCCAAAAAAGCAAATATATTAGAAATTCACTTCAGTGGTGAGTGTCCCCGTCTCTCATGGGTGAGACCGGGGTTCAATTCGAGGCAGTGGTGCTGTGTAAGAGTTGGACTTGATGATCCTTGTGGGTCCCTTCCAACTCAGAATATTCTGTATGATTACAGAATCACAGAATCACACAGAATATTATGAGTTGAAAGGGACCCACAAGGATCATCTAGTCCAACTCGCCATCTAACACCCGTGCAGAGACTGAAAGCCCATCCCAGAGCGGTAACACAACCTAGTTCCCTCACAGTCTAGCAGGCCACTCCGAGCTGGAAGGGACCCAGGACCATCCAGCCCCACACCCCCCAGCTAGACCATGTCACTAAGCTCCTCATTGAGTCTTTTCTTAAATACCTCCAGGGATGGTGACTCCACCACCTCCCTGGGCAGTCCGTTCCAATGTGAGGCAGTCCATTCCAATGTGATTAAAATAAAATCTATGTTTTGGTAGCCATCTGGGCTTGTGAATATTGTTGGAATATCAGTAGAGGACTCAGTGTATCCTCATCACCACTGTGCCTATCTTCTTTTCCAAACTGGTTATGTGTCTCCCACATGCTATCAGTCTAAATCCATCTGACAATATTGTCTTTTACAACATTCCCTTCCCTTGGTAGTCAACTGTTTACCACAGTTGCCATCTCAAGAGGTTCACTGACCAGGAGCTCAGTGAAGAACTGGTCACACATGTATGTAGGGCTTCATTGCCACAGTACCAGAAGGTGGCTGAAATGTATTTATCAATCACCTGCCAGACACCACCTCATCCAGTGGATCCAAGAAAACTGGCCTCCCAAAATTGAGGCATGGAGTTAGCTAGGATGTTTCTTCTGAACTGTTTTAGCCTAGCTAAGACTGAACATCTCTCTGTCTTCATATGTTGCTATTAATCACATGGAGTTAAGATGAGTAAAACTGAACTATTTGGAAAGTAATAGCAGTAACAAAAATTACTTCAGGCATTAGGGAAAGTGATTTATCACATCTGTGATAGGTCAGTTGGTGTTGCCTTGCATTCCGACATCCTCCAGACAGATGATGAAATGGTGCAAAACATGGCAGAAACAATATATTTGCATCAGGTACAACCAAAACCTGCTGTTCCTTTCTCTAGTGATACTGGCTACATTTTCTGTTTTGTGAACCAAACCAGGAGTAACTTATTTATTAAACCTTCAGCATGATTTGCCAGTGCCAGGGTTCTTTCATTTCATGATTTAATTTGACTTTTCAAGGAGAAGAGATTAAGAGGGCATGGAGACTGGAATGACAATGTAAATGCTATCATCTTTATGAGGATGGAGCTAATTATGCCCTGCTAGCTCACAGCTGAGACAAACGGACATAACCTTGCATTTTAGGAATATTAATAACAATTAAGAAATTGGTAGCAGAAAGAGATTATTTTGCAATTCCAATTTCTTTCATGTTTTAAATCAGGCAATTCATTGAAGTCTACATGTAAATAGAAAGACCAGGAGACAGCACCTAGATTGCTAGAATTTTTTAGTACTTGTGTTACATTTTCTAAGATTAATTTCCCATTATATTTTTTATGTTTCTTTGGCTTTGAGATTAAATGAACTTGTTACTGTGGTCACAGTAATATCTGTGTATTTCTCCTTATGTTAACCAAGGGACCAGGAAAGGGAACTACTGAAATTTACTGAATTCTAATCTCCATGAGGGTCTTATTTTAGTGTTTACTTCATATTTTTATGATACTCACTATATGGTTAGGTAATCATCAAATTATAACCAAGGCAGAGATGAGCCTAAACTAAGAAAAAAGTATCTACATTTTGTATACCACACACTATTCCTATCTACATCTGAGGTCCTCATGTGCACCTTGTCAGATTTTTTCATTTGGCTTGTGTGTTATTCAATATACTTGTGTTCTTCCTGAGTTGTAGAAAATCCACGTGTCATAATCTGTTCTGCCTCATGGATTTAGAGGTTGAGTATATGTTGCCTATCTGAGCTACTGAGCATTCATTAAGTACTGCATACTAATAGACATTCCTCGAGGTAGGAAGAGAGTTATTGATTCTTTTTAGCCCTGTCATTTGGTGTTTCCCTTGAAGTCTTCAATTAAAATTATTTGTACAAACTGAAGTAGCAATTACAGTCAAGCATGTAAGTTACTTTTCAAAATCCTTTTGGAAATCGACAGTATGCTCTTTAGGAGCAATTCACAGGAACAATTAGAAAAAAAAATCTCAGGCAGTTGTCTTTGCATCACATGCTGTCTCACTTCATTATATGATTCTGGGTTTGCACTTTTAATACAAATGGAACTTAGTGGTCTCTGACTTCATATCTTAGGGTTTAGCCATAAAGTTTGCCATACTGTAGAAATCTTGGGAATTTGCTATCTCTAGTTTCAGGCTTAATACCTTAATTTAAGGAGGTTCAAAGCAGGACATTAAGGAAGATATATTCCCAAGTATGATGGCGATACAGAGGAAAAGGTTGCCTCCTGCAGATATACTGAGACTATCAAAATTTGGGTGCAATTCAGTTGCATAAACATAGGTGTCCCATGCCATTAAAAGTGCCAAGGATTCCACCTAGCCTGCTCCTGCCCTTCGAGGCAGCAATCTCTTGTAAGTCCTGTGTGGTGTCTGCAAGTTGCATATGAATATCTCAAATGCCCAAGGCTGTTGTAAATGACAGTAGGCACCTGCTTAAACAACCTCTTTCCTCCTTCAACAAGTTAATAGACTTCTTTGTTTTTCCTTACCACCTATTGCAGCAAACAGTGGTTGATTAATTACTTTAATAATAGGCCTTTTCTGAAAACTTTAAAGATATTTGTTTCCCCTAGCCTGATTCAAGACTCACATTTGTGGTTTTGTGAATAGTTAAAAGAAACTACAAAAACCTTTTTAAACTTAATAAGCTTAGATTTCTCTCAGTTAACTATTAAAAAAACATTATAAGAAATCTGATGGTTGAGTTCAGCCATATACTGGGGATTATAAAGTCATTTTCTTCTCCAGCGCTTACAATATTTTGCTTTCATATATTATTTGCAATCATAATGAATATATCAATGTTAGGATTGAATAAGATATGTAACTCGGGTTTTTTCCTACAGTGACTTTTCTTCAAAAGACTGGGTTTTTCCAATTCCAGATAATACACAGAAATGCAAGAGGAATCTGAAAAGAACATCAGTCTTTCATTTAACTGTGATAAAACCCATATTTATAGACAGGAGACAACTTGTTGTGTGCATGGTTTGCGGCATTTATTTCATTTTGAAATAAATTTACATTTCGTGACACTACATATTTGATCTATGTTGATCAGTCCCAGGAATGATAATTTGTGCTTTCTACTTGAAACAGTAAAATATTGGACATGTAAATAGGTGAAGTTTTTCTTATGTAAATGTGGCTGCAGAGGATGAAGTCTCCTGCTGGTCAGAGTAGATGAATAGGTCTGCTTATATGTAGTAAATTTTTTCTAATGTTTCAGCCATTAAAGCAACTGTTCCGGCACCAACTATAGAAGGATGAATATGTTTGATTAGAGATGACTGAGGTCTGATCATGTCCAGCCATGCCAGTACAGCATTTACTGTCTTTTTATCCATTGCACCTTTGACCAGATTCTCACTGCATTTATGTTTATATTTAACCCAGAAACCAAAGGTGAAGTAATTTGATGGGCAGAGAGGGCATAATGGGGACACGATCTGTGATTATATAAAAATCCTGACTCTTTTGGACAAATGCATCACAAACCGTATACGCAAGACATACACACCTTGTTTAACCCAAGCTATCAGTCTTGTTCTCTGTAACAAGAGTAAATGGAGATCTGATGCTCAAAGGTGCCATGTCTTCAACAGAAAAATGGGATCATATAGCCATCAAGAAACATGATAAAGTAAACCTGAAAGAGTAAAGGTGAAAAAGGAGAGAGAATATTTGGAACAAACTATTCAAGTGTGCGTAGTTTCACGTTCCTATTAATTCAAGGTTTGACTCCGTGGAAAAAATGGCCACAAAAGCCAAAAGCATAGACCAGGTTACTAAAACTGTCAAACATATTGCAGTATGCAAAATACAAAAGCATAATAAATGTTAAATGATTTATTTTGTCTACTTTCACATACTAATACACCTCAATCCTATTTTAGTGTTCATATTTTCATACACACTCATTTTGTGCATGACAAGTTTAGGAACCCTGTAAATTCATTCTTTGATCTGAACTCTATCATATTAAATCTGCAGATTCTGCTCTTAGCATATTTAACATTGAGCAGGAGAAGAAAAATGTATTGTAATAGTTCTCACATTTATTTGCACAGTTTTTATAAGTTTTACCAGTTGCCCATTGAGTTAGCAGTGTGCAATGAACTCAGTGGCTGCCAAAAATGCTGCAGTCACAGAAATACCTTTTCTTCTATCAAAGGCAATTAAAATCTTATCTCACATCTTTTGTCTATTTGTATGAACAGACAAAAATATACATTGAAAATAATAGTTATCATCTCACATACTATTTCATTCAATAGAGCTTTTTATTATATGAAGAGCTTACAAGGAAAATGAAAATTTCATACTGCACAATGAAATTAATCTAGATCCGTACTTATCATAATAATCAGCCATGCCATGTTTGATTTTCTTTTGTTTTGGCTTATAGGGCTTTATTGTTCTATTCAATTAGCAAAAAAAAAAAAAGGTAGATATTTAGCTGAGCTGCAGATTTTTATTTTCATTTTGTATTTAAAAAATGAATATATTAAGAATGCATATTCACTTCTGCCTCCACATGCAACCAAATACAATCTGTATCTTAAAATCTGAGAGTTCAGAAATTCATCTCATTCTTTGGGAACAAATTTTAAAGGTGAAATTTAAAGCAAAATTTTAACCCTTTGAAAATATAAGAATAAATTAAGTAGTGAGTTTTAAGATACAATTTCTGCCCCATATTTAAAATGGGAAATATCTTTCTTGACAGCAAATATTTTACTTTAACATTCCTGTAACTGAATTTCCCCATTCAAAAGGAGAAATAGTCACTTTAGAACTGTGTAAAGTATCATAACTATTCCAGTTAGCTACTTCATCATAACTGCTAAAAGTATTAGTGAAGAGAAGCCCATTAGAATTCAGCTTAAGATATTGAGGACAAATACTGTGAAAGTTCAATTGTGCAGTATACATTAAAACAAAAATCTGAACTTAATCGCATTTGGATCAATTTTTTTGTCACTGATCTGAGTTTATCATTTGACACGTGGCACAACGTTAAATTATCCAGAGTTGCATTAGAGACAAGGAAACATTTCCTGGCATTTAATTCATATTCCAGGAGCTTTTTGAACCTTTAACTAATGGGAGCAACAGAGACATTTCAGACAATTTTATTGTAAGTTCACTTCTAAAACATCTTTCACTGTCTCTTGCCGGAGTCAGGTTATTAGCACAGATGCACCTCTGAGCTGACCCTGTTTAGTTGTTCGCGTAGCCTTTGTAAGAAGAGCAAAGTTTATTCCAGCACTTATGCAACTGTCTCTTTGTAATTGATGATTGCGACTTTTTGAAAAATGGCTTGTTTGTCTAAAAACCTGTAATGAAAATTTCTCAATGACATAAGGGGCACTTTTCAAACCAGGAGGCAGGCATGAAGTGAATCCTGATGAACAAGCCCCTAGGGTAATTCTTCCAACCTTCTCTCTTTCTGTCCCACAAAAGTCTTCTCCCCTCCAGCAGTCAAGTAAGTGTAATATTGACTCTGAATCAGTGGGTGGAAGTGGAGCTCAAAATGTTCTGCTGCTCCCTTATGCTCTGTGCATGCAGAGCGTCAGCTGCCTGGGAAGCCCTTACTTCTCCTCATCCCCTCCTTCAGTAGATACCAGAGGAAAGTGGTGCTGTGGTGGTGGAGTCAGGATTCCCTAAGTGCTGCTCTGCTGCCATGCCCACGAGTGGGGATTGTGTACAGGAGATAGACAGATTCTTGGTGTCTGAAGCTTGGACATTTTGCCAGATCTTGGCTATCAGCTTCAGGGGGTGACTGGCTGATGGAGGAGAGAGATGGTCCCATCTGCAGAGACAGGGTGCAGAACTGAGAGAAAACTGACTGGACTAGGATATGCTGGAGCTGAAGATGAGATAGTTTGTGTTTGTTCTGTAGGGAGGCAAGGGAAAAAATAGTAATTTTAAGCTCAGAGGTGGCTGGAGTGTGGGTGTTTCTATGCATGTGTAAGCATGTAGGTGGCAGGAGAGGGAGGGCACGGTACTAAGGAAAAGAAGAAAGGAGCTCTGCAAGTAAGTTTTGAGAGCAGTGATGTGAGTACAGATCTTTTAAACACTGGCAGTTTCAGTCCTTTTGATGTATTGCTGTCTTCTTGAGCTCCACATGGAAGTAAATTAACATTCTTTGTATTAAACTAATCTCTTCTTCATTAAAATCAGCATCGTTGTATGCAGTATTTACTGAGGCTTTCTTTGCCATACTGAGCATCACCTGTAGTAATGCTGGGGAAAATTCAAATAATATTGGACACCTTTTCTTGATAGGTCTGTTCCTTGAGAATTTATTTATAGGCTAATAGTGAGTCATGAAACATGTTGGATTATGCTGCTGCTCTGTTATTTGTGATCTCTTCTACTCCACTTTTACAAATGCAAAATAAGCAGTTTATGATTATTGGCCTGAAATCATGCTTTTGAATCCTGCAGACCTGTAAGCTCTGAAGAAGCTGTCAGGGCTGAACCAGGTGAGGGAGTGCCTGTAACGTGGTGAACGGCTGGAAGAGCATAGAAAAAATTGCTTGTTTGGCGCTGGAGTGATTAAAAAAGAACAGGAAGCAGAAAGAGGTGGGAAATTGGAAAATGAGGAAATTGAGGTAGTGATGAGAACGTGACAGTGCTTTCTTGTCTTATAAGGGAGAGGTGCAGGTTATGGTTTAAAGGGAATGAAAGATATGCTGGATGTGTGGGCACCATTAATTATACAAACACATTACTGGTATATTACTAGGGTTATTGTCCTGATATTTGGCATAGCCTCAGTCAGTGCTCTTGTTTGATGGAGTCTAGTTGACTTTCTTCCACTGAAACCTCCAGAAAAGTCCATGTGCCACAAGACAGTCTGGTGGGCTTAGTCAACTAGAGAGGAAGACATGCAGCCACAGCACAGACAGTGCCTTTGTCACACCTCGTGACTGGTACTAAAAACTACATGTGTATTTAACCATTTTATTTCACAAATTAGGTGTGTTTGAGGGTAGATTCCTTTGTCAGATTCCACATGAAATTCATATAACGTTGCAGTGCCACGCATGGTACCAAAATACTGATCGCATTTATGTGTTTGTACTTATAATAACATGGTAGAAGGCTGCTTTATTTTAGTGTGGGGGAGTTGTTCTAACACAGATGAGTGAAGTCAAAAATACTGTTGTCTTATTTCTGGTTGTTTTCCAGACAGGTCACAGTGGCAGCATCATTACTCAGAGTTCAAAAAAGCTTCCTTTTTTTGACAGATTGTTTTAGACAATCTGTTTAGTCTGTCCTATTCCAATTATTTTCTGCATATCAGAGAAGGGTGTATTTTTTTAGGCCAAACTTGATTGCATCAAATGAAAATGCCATTGTATTATATAAGAGATTCAAGTGTTTCTAGGGCAGTTCCTGTTTATTGAAAAAATAGTTCTGAATTGTTTGGGGAAATAAGGAAAATAACAGGAACTGTACTTGAGCCGTTGTTCATGTCAAAAATTCTACTCCAGGCATGGTGCAGAGTTGATGGATTTTTATTTTAAACCATACAGTGTTGCAAGTATTATCTTTCAATAGTCTGTTCAGATCTGAATGGAAGATTGTGATACTTAAATAATTTCATTTGCTACAAAAATAATGAGTTGGTATTTGCTATAGCATAATATTTGTAATTGCAAGTCAACTGGAAGTAATACTTTTTCCAAAATGTTGGCAAATATTTTTTTTTTAAAAATTCAAGTTCCAAATATTATGAGCATAAGAAATATGTGAAGAAACAAAATCACAATATTTCTAATCTTTAGAGATTTATTAATATAACTATTCCAGAAAAGTTGGGACAAACTGGCAAATTCTTCTACCTAACCCCAATCTAGGAAAAAAATTCTTAGAAAACACATTATTTGTCTAACTGTCTTTACCAGTTGTGTCTTAATTTTCTATTTACCACACCTCCTAAAGAAGAGTTTGTAAAGCAACATGCATGTTTGTGGTGTATGGGTTAGCATAGATACAGGAGGGCTCCAGAAGGGACACCAGTATCAGCACTCCAAGGCCACAAAGCACCCTAGGATTTTTTACAGAAATGTCCTCTACAGCTATTTTCAAAGGCCAGAGTTTCACCTGACTCATCCAGTTCTGTATTATACTTGCAAATACATTTTCTGATCACAGTCTGTTAGAGGTAATCCATAATAAAGCAATTATATACATTGGTGGAGGGATCTGGATGTATCTAGAAGTGCTAAAGGGATAGTAATATAACATTTATTATAATACTAATCGGTTATAGTATTAATAGCAGATGTTGTATGTGTGATGAAGTATTTTTATCTGTGGATGTCTGTGGGTAAGAGTGCTGTGTAAAAATATACATGTGCATATGTGAATTTATATATAAAAAATAAACATATGGTTTAGTCCATTTAGTAAAAAAACAAGAGGGGTTTGTTTCTAGGACTTAGGGGATGTAGATGAACTATAATATTAATTCATCACATCAAATTTTTTACAGGTATATCACCAAGAGGCTCCATGTTGTCCTTTTACAGTGATCAGCCTAGTCCCAAGGATATGGGATTTCAGCTTTTCTAGAGAGAAATATATCTGTATTTAAATGTTAGTCTTGTTTGGCATATGTGTGTCAGAATCACAAGCTAATTTTCTTCCAGTATGAATTTCATGTTGAACATGCTTTTTCTTGGGTTGACAGACAAAGGCAGGCTTTCCCCGATTTGGGTCTTCTACCAGTTAAGTTGTGCAGGAGTTGCAGTGGCTTTAGCAAGCAATGTCAGGTTCTGTCTCTCCTCTTCTCTAGTACACTGGAATGCAGATGAAGGGAACAGCCTGAACAAGTATGGGAAAATGGAGGGACTAGAGCAAAAACACTAAAAACAAAGTGATCCGGCATTGGAATGTGTTGCCCACGGAGGTGGTTGAATGTCCCTGGAGGTGTTTAAGGGTAGACTGGATGAGGTGCTGAGGGTCATGATATAAATGTTATAGATGTTAGGATTTAGTTGGATTATATGTTGGTCTAAATGATCTTCAAGGTCTTTTCCAACCTTATCAATACTATGATACTATGATAAAGGATAAAACATAAAGTGTAAGCTTCGTATCAACACCTGTTTGCACAATGCAAACATATCAAGTGTGTGTAGACAGCCTTTAATCTATCATTTCCCAAATTACCCCAAAGTTGGGGTGTTTAATAGCTACGATAAAAGACACCTGAAACAGTGTCTTTCTCAAAGTCAAGACTGAAAGGAGAAAGGTAGTGTGTTTAGTCAGTGCCTGACAGCCTTCCTCTGTCTATGTAAGCAGCCCTGTCCAGTTGACAAGCACAGTGATGTATAATACCTGTCCAGTATCATTGCATCAGCTTCAACAACATGCAGCAAGATTTTTACTCTTTCTTTCCATGGCAGCAAGTGTTTCTCCAAAATATTAGAAATTACTTGAGATACAGTGATCCTCCGCATAGTCGCAATCCATAATTTGTGTGATCCCATACTCGCTGTTGATTTTCCAGCGAGTTGTGGGACCTGGCACGTGCACAGAACCTACCGCGACCACAGTCTGCTCAGCCCCCAGCTCTGCCGCTTGCATGCGGTGCCAGGACTCCCCGCTCACGTGCGGCGCCGAGCCTCCCAGCTTGCACGCTGCACCAAGACTCCCCCTCGCGCGCCATGCTGGCACCCACCACTCACGTGGCGCACCGGCCCCCACCCCGACAGAGCACAGCCAGACATCTAAAACAAGCCCCGCTCTCAGGGCCATCCTCCAGACCTTATTACGGGAGGGGGTGTGGCTACAGGCGTGGCATACTCAAATACGTAGTGGGTTCGCTATCTTCACAGATTCCATGACTCGCGTGAAGAGGGCCAGACCCAACAGCCCACGAGTAACGGAGGATCACTGTATAATATTTTATGACCTCTCTTTGCATCCTGCAATAGAAGGATTTAGGGACAGGTTAAATATCAAACCTACTCCTTCAGAGTAATTTAAATTTCTCATGCACTGTAGCCTTACAATTTAATTGCTTGCAATGATGGAATTAGATATTATTTTATAATCTATTTTAATGGGAAAAGTGAAGAATCATATTTAGCTCGTAATTTTTATTTCTCTTTCTTTCATCTCTGCATTACAGTCAATTATTATTTTGCCATTTGGTGAAGGCACGCCTCATATTTTTGTCTTTGAATTAAGCAGCTTGTCTGTCTTTTAATTTGGAGAGTGAATTTTGAGGAAATTATAGAATGCTCATGTAGAATTTCTCTCTTAATGGCAACCATTTTTAATCTCTTTTACATCTGAGTGCATTTGGTTCTTATTTAGGTATTTAAAATCCTTGTTACCCCTTGATAGCATCCTTCCCAAACGGATTCTGTTTGTGCAAGTGAAAAAGAAGAATATATTATCAGTCATCTTGCACAGTCGTGCTTTTGAGCATTCACTTGAACTATACAAAAATAACCATGCGGAAAAGTACTCATTCTACTTTTCAGCTTAGTTGTGGGGAAGGGGGGGGAGTCCTTTGGTAGAAGAAATGTAGAGAGTGGGTAAGACCCAAGTTGAGAAAATACTTAATTATAATCCTAGTTGAACATGAGTATACTTCAGTTCAACGGAAGCGCATCTGTTACATGCAAACAGTTCTCTGTGTGTGCAGACAGCCTGCAATCAGACCTAGACACCATCTTTGATATTACTTGTTCTAGTGTTAGTATAATTTTTTTTAATACCAGGACAGAGCCATTAACATGCTTGGGGAACGTTCTCTTTGTATTATTATCTACTGACTGTCAAGGACTGTACAAATCCAGAAATGCCTTTCAGCTTCCTTGGCCAGAATGTGGGACAGTGGGCAGTGATATCAGGGAGATTTGTTACATTTGCTTCAAACCATTATACTTCTCCTTCTATTGCTGCTAGTATTTGTTTTTTCTGTATTTCCATGCCATGTACATGACATCATCAGTTCCGCTGTGTCTAGTCTTCTGCTAGGCTGGATCTTTGCTCTTATGGAGCCCTTTCTGATAGCAGCAGCCTAACACTGGATGTAGAGGCAGATGTTCTCTGCTCTGTCAGGGTAAAGGTTGTCCTGTGGCTTCAAGCCCAAGTGAACACAGGTGGAAGAAAATGTGCCACCTCTGCTTACCAGAAGATCTGCACCAAATAAACATCTATGCTTGCTGTTCTATAAATTCAATATTGCCTCAGAATCCAAAACATGCACTGCAGTTTTTAGATTAGAGGGACCACTTAGTCTCCTTCTAAATCAGTACTGGTTTTGATGCTAGCTGAAGATATATGAATAAGTGTGAAAATATGCATGCTTCTGTTTTCTAAAAGTACCTTTTAGATGAATTCTACTAGGTGGAACTGTGGTATTCAGCATTTAGTTTGCAGCATTTAGTTTGCAGCTCATTGCAATACATCTGGAAGTAAATCAGAGAACGAAAATGTGTTCACTGCAAACACCAAAGTTACTTTCCTCTCTTTTTATGGTCTCTAATGATATGGACGAGGGAATTCAATCCATCATCAGCAAGTTTGCAGATGATACTAAGCTGGGGGCAAATGTTGAACTGCCAGAGGGTAGGAAGGCCCTCCAGAGGGACCTTGATAGGCTGGAGGGATGGGCAGGCTCCAACAGTATGAGGTTTAACAAGACTAAGTGCCAGGTTCTTCACTTCGGCCATAACAACCCCATGCACCGCTATTGGCTGGGGGAGGAGTGGCTCGAGACTAGTGAAGTGGAGAGAGACTTAGGTGTACTGATCGATAGGAAACTCAATATGAGCCAGCAGTGTGCCCAGGTGGCTAAGAAGGCCAATGGCATCCTGGCCTGCATCAGGAACAGTGTGGTCAGTCGGTCCAGGGAGGTTGTCCTTCCCCTGTACACAGCGCTGGTCAGACCTCATCTTGAGTACTGTGTGCAGTTCTGGGCTCCCCAGTTTAAGAGGGATGTTGAGCTGCTTGAGAGGGTCCAGAGAAGGGCAACGAGGATGGTGAAGGGACTGGAGGGCAGGCCCTACGAGGAGCGACTACAGGAACTGGGACTGTTCAGTCTGGAGAAGAGGAGGCTCAGAGGTGACCTCATTGCTGTTTACAACTACCTGCGGGGAGGTTGCAGCCAGATGGGTGTAGACCTCTTCTTCCAGGCTGACGACACCAGAACGAGAGGGCACGGCCTCAAGCTACGCCAGGGGAGGTTCAATCTTAACGTTAGGAAGCGGTTTTTCACAGAGAGAGTAATTGCATATTGGAATGGGCTGCCCAGGGAGGTGGTGGAGTCGCCATCCCTGGAGGTGTTTAAGAGAAGACTGGACGAGGAACTTAGTGACATGGTCTAGCTGGGGGGTGTAGGGCTGGATGATCCTGGGCCCCTTCCGGCTCGGAGTGGCCTGCTAGACTGTGAGGGATCTAGGTTGGTGTTACCGCTCTGGGATGTGCTCTCGGTCTCTGTACGGGTGTTAGATGGTGAGTTGGACTAGATGATCCTTGTGGGTCCCTTCCAAATCATAATATTCTGTGATTTTGTGATTCTGTGAAATAAGCACATGGTCTCACAAATAAGTACTCTGAGAGGCATTCATACTAGTTATTCCTATAATATTAAATAATTCTTAGATGTAGTGTAAGTAATTGTACTATAGTGAAATGAACACCCTGGCATCAGATTTTTAATTTCATAAACCTCCTCCACTGTCCCAGTTAATTGGAATCCTCCTTGGCATGAGACTCTTAGCAATGCTGTAACAATAGTTTGTCATAAAAGATAGTAATAGTGATAGTGAAAAGATTAGATAGTTTAATTCTCAAAAAAAAATAAAATTATAGAACCTTTCAGAATTTGTTTCTTTTCAGTGTTCAGCTCTAATGACAATATTTCAGTAACAATGTACAGTATTCCAGGATCACTAGACATTAAATACATTGATTGGTTCATCTTTATGTGTGTAAAATTTGTCAGGCTAAACAATTTTGGGATTCCTTGCAGAGACCAGCTAAAGGACTGCCAGTTTGAAAATTATGTGATTCTTTTAAATATTAATTTGAAACGTACTGTATCAACTACTAATAGTTTAAAATTAGGGAGAAAATTATATTTTGTAATTATAACATTTAGTACATTGAAATCAATTATTGTAAAAGCTTGTTCCGTTTTATGAATTCGTTTATTTTCCTATGAACAGGTATAAAGTTTCCTTTCTATATCATTGTAAAATCTATGAGATCAAAATGCACTAGGTCAAAAGAACACTGCATTCATTCACCCAGCCATGCTTAACTTCGCTGGTAAAGCAATATGATTTATCGTGATGTCTCTCTTGTTAGTGTCAGCAGCCCCAGTTTTGGTGTGATTCGAAAAGACAATTTGGGGTTTGTTTTTATGAACTTATGTCTTCGAGTTTATATTAAATGTAGAGAGTGGTAAAATAAACAAGAAGCCATCCTTTCATTTTTATACCCAAGGTTGTTTATGTTTTTTTAGTGTGACCTTAAGTAACTGAATACCTGAGTTTCTCTAGTTATAACCCCTACGGGAAATAATGACTGTGTGACTTCACTGTATTTCTAAAAATTGTGGTTGACATTTAAGCAGTTGACACCTGACTGTGTTTTTTGTCTGCAAATCACTTTCTTGTGGGGCATGTATGTGAACACTGGTTGCCTGCAAGTCTGAAAAGTTAGTAATTTCATACTTGAAATGCCATATGACACAGAAAGAACAAAACCAGTTTTAATGCAAATTACCCTCCATTTTGAAAAGGCTAATTTTTGGAGCAGTACTCACTAATATGCTCCAGTCTGTTTGTGCCTTCCTGAAGCAGGACAGAGCTCTTAGACATGTAGACAGTGTTTTTAAAGATAGGGGAGAACAAAGCACGCTACACAATATTAATTTCTACTTTCTCTGTCACTCTGCTGCTGACATTCACATCCCGCATTCCTTCTGCTCCTTCCATTCCTGTACCCCACAGCACACATGCTCATCCAATGCTCACCCTTCAGTGTCTCCTGTCTTTAATGTGCTGCATCCATTCACACATCATACTTTTACCCTACTTCGTTCACTTCTCATGCAGCAGTTCTTTGAAGGATGTTTACGGAATGACTGTTCTACTTCCCACAACTTCTACAGGCTTACCAAATAAGGGGAAGTTGTGCATATACAGTGATCCCCCATTACTCGTGGGATGTTGGGTCTGGTCTGCCTCACGCGAGTCGTGAAATCCGCAAAGATAGCGAACCCACTACGTAGTCGAGTACGCCACGCCTGTAGCCACACCCCTTCCCTTAATAAGGTCTGGAGGACAGTCCTGAGAGCGGGGCTTGTCTCAGTTGTCTGGCTGTGCTCCATCGGGGCGGGGGGTGAGCGGCAGGGCGAGCACCAATCAGCGAGCCACGGGGCCGGCCCTGAACACCGGCCAAGTGGCGGGCGCGACCCCATGGCACACAATGGCACACACACAATGGCAGCCCCGTCACCCTGTCTTGTAGCCTGGCGGAGGAAAATTCCAGCCATGCAAAAACACACATTTACACTAAATGCATCCCAGCTGGGACCGATTTACATGATCCTGAGAAGATTGGGTTCGCGGTAGGGGGGCGAGCAGTGGGNCCCTATGTGGGAGTTGCTTGGGAGTTGGACTAGATGATCCTTATGGATCCCTTCCAACTCAGAATAATCTGTGAACCTATGAACTTGCTCTCAGGGTTTGATGGACATAGAGGCAATACACTCTCAGGACAGATGGTGGCATTTACTTTGTCAGAAGCAGGATAGAAATATTATATGGAAGCAAATGACTATGATCTATACTGTGAATACTGTGACAGAAAATGATAGCCTTTTGAGGAAAAATTAGATACAATGATAGTGTAGGGAAAGGTTTTTTAATTACAGGCCACCCATGGGATGATTCACAATGAGAACATTAGGAGATATGGTCAAGATGGTGGGAGGCTTGGATGGATAGAGTGTATTGCCTGTGGTTCCACGCTTGTGGGCCTGATCTCTGGGTGGGAGTTCGCTTGGGAGTTGGATCCTGTGGGTCCCTTCCAACTCAGAATAACCTGTGAACCTGAGATGTCAGGCATACTGGGAGACTGCTTTTTTAGTCTAAAAAAATAGACTAAAATAGACTAGTATGGGATCACAGTCACTCATAAGAACCCATTTTAACTTTATTTATTAGCTAATTAACAAATTAATAAATTTAGAAATTCAGAAAAATAATTATTTTCTAAACTGGAAGACATGACACATTCTCATACACAACAGAGCATTAATACCACTTTATATATAAAATCAAGTTTTGACTACTGAACAGAGGTTGATGTATCCATAATGCAGCTTAATTTGTGCAAGTGTTAGGATCCAAGCTGAACCCCCTACACTGAACTGGACAATGATGAGCATTTACCCAGCAATGGTGTTATTATTGGCCACATATGTACTGCACTGGAAATGAATTCACAACAAAATTGTGACTCCTTAGTGCTGTAAACCAAGAGTACTACAAATTCTCCTCTCAGAAAACTTACAAACCAAAACAGAAAATGGAGAAAGTTTATGAGACATACAAAGAGGAAGAATAGCTAGTGGGAGATTGGATAATCCTCATAAAAGGAGAATGTGATTCTTACCCATAAAGCTATAAGGATGTAAAGTGACCTTTTCCTAGCTACTATAAGGCTGGAGTTTTCTGTCTATTACAAAGCAGTTTTAAAGAAGGGGCTTGGTGGGATTTTGTTAATGGCTTTACCTCCTTCATCTCACAAAAAAATATTATGCCAGCTGAATTTTGTCATTTAGACTCAGTGTAGTATTCAGAAATGAGCTGGAAAAGAAAGCATAAATATTCAGTGGTGAAGGGGTTAACTTGTTTTGCAAAGAATAAAAATACGTTGTCCTTGAAAATAAGTGCTTGGCAGTGAAAGAGGCTCTAGAGATATGAAGGCAACATTTGCTTGGAAGGAAGGTCAGTTTGATAATACATTACCCTCTCTTAACCTGGAAAAATATATTACAGCCTGAGAGAACCAAAAGGAAGTCCCCTATTTTTCTTTGCCATACTATTTTAAAACAAGTAATATATTTATACATACTTTAAAAATGTTGAGTAGATCTTTGGGTATAGAAATTACGTGAGAATCTCTCTGAAGTAGAGGTAATTTTTTGGCAGAAGATTGTACTATCAAAAAAAAAAAATAGAGGTAATAGGTAAGGTAAGCATGTATCAACCTGAAGTTTGAATGGCCTTCATAAAACTCCTAAGTAGAACGTTATTTATATACTAGCTATGCATTTGTATGAGACATTTATTAATGAATTGGTAATCAAAGACGACTCCGTCATTTCAAGTGCCCTGAGTCTATGTACTAGGCTATTGGTAAAATCCAGTTATTTAACTGGAAATTATTTCACTGTTTTGATACATTTAAATTCTTATTGATACAATGCTTTCTTGTCTTTAATGTTGCATGAGAACATTAATCTGTAGTAATCCAGACTTCTTTTGAAGGTGCTGACCTTGTAAATCCAGTTGACTACTTTCAAGGTACTGCGAGATTTGAGGATTTATAGATATGTTCAACTAGGCATTGCACATACAGATAAACAGAATTTCTGGTTTGACACCGCAGTATAAAGCTCCAATAACTGAAATGAAGCTGCGAATGAGCACACATTTTGTTATAACAAGGACACAGGATGTTTAATCAGAGTCAGATTCTTCAGCATAAAGTTTGGGAGTGAATTTATAGCATTAAGAGCAGCATCTTAATTGTAAACAGAGATTGTAAACATTTCTCTTGGGAAGCATGTGGATGCATATTATTATTATTATAGATTGAGCTTGCTAAACAATACATCATAGCAACACCTTCAGATTTGGTGCCTGGTGCTCGACTCCACATCCATGTGTTGGCTCTGAAGTAAGCACACTAAGTGCTGGCAGCTCACATTGACCTCAATCAGCAGAATGTGGATCTGGGCGAGGAATACATGAAAAATCCACAAATCAAAGCTGTAAGTATTAGCTTCAAATTTAGTTAATAACTTGACTGATAGTTGAATCAGATTTGCATGAATTTCAGGGAGTCAGCTGGTGAAGGTATATACCTGGATGAGCACTTTTTGCAAGTATAGCAAGAAAAACAGAGTATTGATCAAACAATGATGAAAATCATGGTCTTAGTAAATAGATAATAGAGTTACAAAACTGACCCACTTCTGGCAGCAATGCCTACTTCAGTTAGAGGGAATCTCCTTGGAAACCATAATCTCTCTAAAATGCAAATGAACTATCAAGCTGTACCTCTATAAATTTAAAATGGAGACTCATCTTACTCATCTCTCTTTGCACATGTTTTTTAAGTGTCCAACAAAATGCTGTTACTTTCACAAAGTACTAATTTAGTATGTGACTTGTTATTCTTGTCCTCTTGGTGCTAACATTATTCAAAGAAAGAAAAAAGCCCTATTAACCATCTTAGTTCACAAGAGCAACATGAGTGCCTATTACTAAAAACTCTCAGCAACAAATATATATATATATATATAGACACACATACATATATTTCAACGTATAAAAGCATTTGTCACTGTGCTGCAGCATCTTTATAAATGCTCCATCTAGTTCCTTACCTCATCCATCTCTCCCTGACAGTTTATGTCAAGAATTAGCAGTGGCAATGGTGTGCAGTTGACAGTGCTGCTGAAAATGTCTTCCACCAGGGACAGGTGGCACATTGCCAGAATTCCCAGGCGGGCACAGGGGCTGCTTGGTATTTAGATCATGCTTTGCCATATCCTTCTGCCTTTAGGCTGCTGAGAGGAGCAGGAAGGCTGGCTAGGCTACTTTCCTTCTCCTGGGAGCCATTACCTAGATAAATGTGATGTGCTGCATACAGAAATAAAATGTGCATACAAAAGCAAATGTGTTGTAAATTTTGACCTCCTTTTTCTAAAGGAAAAAAAGGGTTTCATTTCTACATGAGCCTCTGCACACAGTGACACCTTTCAAAATGATCCCAAATAGCTATGTAAACATGGCATACATTTTTTTATCTCACTCTTCAGATCCACTGGTGTTTTGTCACATAGTTCATTCACACCAAGCATTTCAGGGTGCACAAGTAGTTCTTGCAAGCAGAACTTAGACAGAACAGACTTACATAATTTGTAAATAAAAGCCTGCCTTTTTCTTTTTATGTGGTCTTGCCTCCAAAATACTTATCATCTTTTAAGTAATTACTTTTTTTGTAAAGTGGCAGTTTTAGCATCCATGGGATGCTTGAAGAAGTAAAAAACTATCTATGAAAAGAATTTGCATATTCTTTATCACTTTATGAGCAGTATTCATTTAAGTATATTTTTGCCATTGCATTACTTTCTTTTTTTAATCTACAATGTTTCATGTTTACTGGATCAGCAAATAATTAAGGTCTTTAGATTCTTCTGGAATATATTCTATTTCTCTCAAAAAAATGTTAAATGCCTTTATTTAAATAGCTTTTACCACTATATTCAAAATACAAATAAAATGGAAATAGTTTCTTCAACTAGTCCACATCTGCCCGAGTGTAATTACATGATACATGCTGGTTAAGCACAAAAATTTTAAATAGACATCTTTTTAATTAGGCATCTGCACTGGGTCAGAGTAGAATCAAAATGGGTTCAAAAAAATGGATTGTATAAAAATGGCACCTGCTTACTCGACAGATCTGATTCTGGGGTGAAGTTGCAGACGTGTGTCTGTGTCACATCTTTCTGTTGGCCTCTGACGCCAAATTCGAAGCCAATGTTCTCAATCTTTCCAATAATGGGAGCAGATTTTAGCCCAAGTTAACCACTTCTACAGTGATGCTTTGTACAACTACTGACTCAAATGTGACAAAGAGATGATTTAGATCTGTTGCTCAGGTTTCAGTGAGAGGAAAATCTAGGCCTCTGTAATGCCAGTTTCAGTGCCTGAATACCTAGGAATACATTTTGGCTTCACTTTTTCTCTGATTTAGCGAATAATAAATTTTATTACCCTGAATAAGCAGCCTGAACCTCAGTTCCCAGACTCCAGTGAGTGAAAGGAGGATCTGTCAATAGTGGTTACCTGACAGCTTTGCTGAGTTTGTCACACATGGGTAAAACTTTTTGTATGTGATGAGGGCTGGGAAACAATTCTTCTGTTCCAATATAAGCAGTGATGTTTTAATGGACTGTTCATTGTTCTCACATACCAGCAAGTGGTCCTGAAACTATTTCTGAGTGCAGAGGCAGCTGAGCATTGTGTCTCCCAGCAGCTCTTTTCATTTCACGGTGGCTGCTGCAGTACTATCTATCAGAGAAAATTGTTATAAAGCTAATAATAAAGTGGTCAGTTTTAAATTTAGCTCATCCAATCAGTAGTTGTGGTTTCTGTATGCATATACTTCTCCCGAGGTTACATTCTTGATACATTTTAGCTGTTAATTTAATGTTCCTTTTTAGAAGAAATAGGTAAGAATTTTCCTGGCAGGTGTTTTAAGTATTTCAGTATTAATATGCAGTAGATCATTTTACACTGCAATCTCCTTTAAGAAGTTGTTATAATTCAGAAATTTTTATTTAAAAATAAGGTTAATTTTGTAATGAGTATTAACAAAATTAGAGTCTTTCGGGGGAAAGAAAAAAGATAAATCAGGCTGCCATGAACAAATCCTAGGCTTCATTTTTTGTCTGTAAATGTCAGGCCATTAGATCTTAGCAGCTACAGTCAAATGGATTTTACGAGTTTGTGTGGCAGGTCAGAGTACAAGAAAACAGAAAAATTTCTCTTTATACAGAACCAGAAATGTGTGTCCTGATTGATGGCAAGTTGAATATGAATAAGCAGTGCCCTGGCAGCCAGGAGAGCCAACTGTGTCCTGGGGGCATCAGGCAAAGCACTGCCAGCCAGTCGAGGGAGGGAATTGTCCCACTCTGCTCTGCACTGGTTTGGCCTCGCCTTTAATATTGTGGCAGTTTGGGGTGTCACAATATAAGAATGACATGAAGCCATGAGAGAGTGTCCAAAGAGAGGGCAACAAAGATAGTGAAATGCCTAGAGGGAAGGCTATGTGAGGAGTGGCTGGGCTCATTTGGTCTGTTCAATCCGGAGAAGAAGAGACTGAGGGGAGACCTCATGGCAACTTCCTTGTGAGGGGAAGAAGAGAGGCAAGCACTGATTTCTTCTCTGGGGTGACCAGTGACAGGACCCAAGGGAATGGCCTGATGTTGTGTCGGAGGGTGTTCGGTTTGATATTAAGCAAAGGTTCTTCACCCAGAGGGTGGGTGAGTGCTGGAACAGGCTCCCTAGGGAAGTGGTCACAGCACAAAGCCTGACAGAGTTCAAAATGTGTTTGCATGATACTCTCAGGCACGTGGTGTGACTCTTAGGGATGGTCCTGTGCAGGGCCAGGAGTTGGAGTTGGTGATTCTTGGGGGTCCCTTCCACCTCAGCATATTCTGTGATTTTGTGAATCTTTTGAAATCTTTTAAATCCAAACAAATGCTTCTACCCATTCGTAAGAGAAATTTTATTTGCACCTCTGATTAACACCTCTGGCAGGTGGAAGGAAATTGAGAGTCAAAGTTTCAGAATGTAATTTGCCTGCTGCTGTATAACTAAAGGATACTTCTTACACTAGTTCTCTGTACTGCTATTAGTAACTGTATGTGTGAATGTAAAACTGGCTCATTTCTAGCAAATCTTTGCCTCTTTCATGACCATGTATTGTTATTAAAATTACCCTCATGTTTCATATATTGGTGCTGGAAACGTGCTAACACCTCTGAATTTATTATTAATAGGCTCCAGTGCCAGCAGTCTTACAGCGCTTTGCAGAAAGAAAAGACAAGGTCACTGCTGAGAAGTAACAGAAATATCTGGTAATCACAGTAGAGAGTGTGGGTGAGCAGGTGAAGAGAAAGCTTCAACGATGAAGTAATCATGTATTCCTTGTGCTGAAACTCATGTAAAGTATGCATATGCAGAATTTAGATTATATGGATGAGAAATGCAAGTGGGAAGAAGTAATGCTGGAGAGTTAGTAGCATTTACATGGGCTATAAATGCAGCAAAAAAATATGCAGCCTGTGTCCTGCAGCGATGGTTCTTCCTGTGCTGACTTGCCAAACCATGGGCTGGTTTGAGCTCTGTTGCTTTTGGCTTTTGCTGGCTGCAGGAAAGTAGCAGATCTGTCTCTGCCACCCACCAAATCACAGCATTCTGTCATATTTTAAGCACATAAACCTAGTACTAAGAGCATGATCAAAAACCCCTCAGAAACAATGGAGACATTTCCACTAAGCTTGGGATGAAAGGTTAGCAATGAAGACCTGCGCTTTTCCTCTGCATTCAGAATTCAAAGTTTAGTGAATTCTAAGTAATAATAATAAAGGCAATCTAGCAGACAATTCAGTTCCCTGAAGTACAGCCAGGAACCAAAGTGAACAAGAAACAAGAAGAAGAAATAAGCAAAATGCTTGTATACAAATAGTGGGGAAATGGGTAAGAAAATGGAGGAACTTTACCTACTAGTGCAGGATGTCTATACAGAGAATCTATGGGTAATAAAAACTTAGTTGAAACAATAACTGGAGCTGCAGAATGGTATAGGTTCTTCAGAAAGGAGGGTAGAATACAGCTGTTAACATTACATGAAACTTTAGGATAATTTGTGCTGAAATGAGTGATATCAACAAAACAGATTCTGTCTGGATCAAACACTTCAAGCATGAAAAAAGTATTCTTTTTCAGGAATAATGCGTGTGGAAAATCCCCAGGGTATCAGATTTAATTCTACAACATTATTGTAGAGAGGAATGTGAAAAAGAAACTGTCATTAAAACATATTGAAGCTCACAAATTATTTCACCAGTCACTAAAATAACAAAAAATAATGATAGTATAGGTCTGGTTTTTGCTTTGAAATATGTAGACAACAAAATGTAACCTTTAATCAAACATTCAAGCACTGAGTCCATTAGCATTACAAGACAAAATAAGTAATGGCCAGCAAACTTTCACAAGCAAAACAAACTAGTTAAATAAGTGAAATATTATGGGGCTTTTTGGTTGTTTCTGTGAAGAAGACTTCAAATTTCATCAGGTGTAACATATTGTGTTCAATCTGACAGAAGGGGACTAGGTTCAGCCATCCAGGAAGTCCCATGTTGCTGAATTTGTCAGTTAAGGCAAGAGCCTTAACTAAAGCAGGGTTAACTTTGAGACAGTTTGACAAATTTGTTTGCTGTCAGCATTCTTTAACATTCTTTAGCACAATAGTGAATTTGGACATTTGGTCCTAGACAGAAGAATCTGTTCTTAGGACAGTGTAGGTGTCTGAGGTGTAGGCCAGGTTATCTGTTGTCTAATCTACTGGGTGTCTATCAAACCTGACTCTCCATCTGGAAAGTCTGATTCAGATGCCATAGAGCAGCCTTCCTGGTCTCTCTCATCCCTGAACAATAAGATGAGGTTAATATGGCTTGTGTAGAGCTTGTACAGGCTAGAGAGAAAGACGAAATTGGGGAGAGCACCTGAGTAACGACGCTGAAGACGAGATGTTCACCCTGGAGAAGACTTAGGGAGATTTTACTAGTCTATGTTAATACCTGTGCAAAGCAGATGGATCCAAGCTCTTTCTAGTGGTGCTCAGTGACAAGAAAAGGGGAAATGGGCACACCCTCGAGTTTAGTAGGTTCCTTCTGAATGTCAGAAAACACTTTCCTACTGTGAAGGTGACTGAGCACAGGCACAAGCTGCCCAGAGAGGGTGCGGAGTTTACCTCCTTGAAGACGGATGTCGCCAGATTGATATGACCCTGAGCAAATGGTACTAGGGGATCCTGGCTGAGTAGGGTTTGGACAAGATGACCTCTGGAGATCCCTGCCAACCTCAATCAGTAAGCAAGCTCCAGTCATTTTACTAAGCTTAATTCTAAAAGTCAGGCAAAGTTTGATGCTTAATATAAATGTTCTGCATAACTTCAAAGATACCCACTCACTGTGAAACTGTGATTTCTGGAGGCAGACTACGGCTTGCTCAGAAAATCAGACAGGAATTATGAAGTCGATTGCTATTATGCTTGTCCATATGCACCCATTATTATTAGAAACAGCAGGGAGAGAACAAGCAGAAAAGATGATACAGGAACCTCTAAGAGAGTTTTCCTAAAGAAGAGAAGTTTTGAACTTTGCATTAGCATGGCACTGGCTCTGTAATGCTCTTAACTTATCTCTCTCTTCCTGCCCAATGCTGGCACTTCTCTCTGTGTGAGCAATGACAAACTCTCAGCCTAGAAAAATGAGTTAAGTTTGGGGAAGCTACAGTCAAAAGGTTAGTTTGAAGTATTTGTGAAATTAACCCTTTTCATTTCTCCTTCCTGTCTCGTGTTCTGAAACTCTCTTTCTTCCCAGTGTAACACCAATGTGGCTCCCTTCTTTGAACTGAGCTCATGCCATTGTGCTCCTCATACTTCAACCTTTGACTGTTCATTCTCCATATAATAGTACAACATATGAGTTGCGGTTTTAGAGGGTGCCCAGACATGCTATTTATGTTATACCTCAGAAACCACAAAGAACTTCAAAAATGTTGATTCAGAAAATGCTGAGGAATTTTCTACTGTCTTGTGAGGGATATTACAAGGTTGTTATTTGCATACGAAGACCTTCTAATGCTCAACTTTGCCTATTTAGTGACTGGGGAAAGGGGCTACTTGGCCTGTATATTTCCTGACTGCACTACTTTTGCAAAAGCCAATTTCTTGTCATCAGAGACCTGTGTAATGTCAACTAGTTTATGTGATTTTCTTTTGTATGAAAACCATATTGGTTTAAGATTTCTATCATAGCTAATCTTGTCCAAATACATAAATTGAAGGGGTGAAAATAGACAATGATTTACTTGCCCAACACAAAAAATGCATTTTTCTTTTTGCGCTCTGCTTATGTATTGTAAGAGAGGGTGAACAAACAGATTGGTCTCCTCCCACCACATAGCTGCACTGCCAGCACTCAGGAAAATAAAGACTGCATGGATTAAAAGTCTCAAGGTTACTGTTAAGGCATAAGCTACTGAAATAAGAGCATGCATTGACGAGGTCTCAGTTCAACAGTATCAGTCCTATTCTGAACAATGTCAGCCTCACTGCTAATGTGGAAGCCAGAGATGAGAGTGCAGGTAAGATCTTTCTATATCAGGGCATGAGCAAATCACAATGAATTGCAGCCATTGCCACAATTTGTACAGTGCATTTTTTCTTTCAGTTAAATTTTAATTTTTGAAAGCTGCTTTACTTTCAGCTGCTTGAGACAGAAGCTTAGGAGTTCTTTAGGCACTGCCGATGAGGTGACCTTACTGGTTTTGGTTATATTTTGAAATCTATTCAGGATGCAAATTTAAGAAAGCATTTGCAGCTCCTAAGGTTTATGTGAATACTGTAATATTCACAATCTTTCTCTGAATCACTATTTGTGTATTTGCAATTATTTATTGTCAGGCTGTTAGACAGACTCATCATGTGAGAATTGACCATTTCATTTTCACACAGAAACAGCATTTGCCTTTTGTTGTCACATAGAAACAGTCCTTGCATTGGTATCTTGATAATGCTCTTTTCTTCAGTTTATTTGATTAGATCTTTTAATTGAAGTACTTGAAAGATATAATTTCATAAATACACGTGAAGCAATTCCACCCAAACCACTGTCATTGTCATTTTATTGATGAATTTTCAAATGCTTTTTAAAAGCATTGTGTTTTGTTGAATCAATTATTGAACTGTGTACCTTGCAGACATCTCACAGTGGTAGTATAATAAGAAAATCTTCACTGGGAAAAATACTTTTAACTTCTAGAGGTTTCTAACCAAATATCCTTCTCATTTTCTGTAAAGATATAAACTGTTTTATGAAAGTGAAAACTGATGGCTGGTCGTCAAACTTTTCTGAATATTGTTTGTACTGATCCCTCATTTTCATTTTAATATGCACCTTAACAACACCTAAAAAAAGTTACGACTCTAAACATTTAGATCTATTCAAACAACAAGAAGGAACTTGAACTTCCATGGCTCTGGGGTTGGGGGTGAGATCCCTGATTGGGAGTCACTTGGGAGTTGGACTAGATGATCCTTGTGGGTCCCTTCCAACTCGGAATAACATGTGAACCTGTGAACTTATTTCTAAACTTTTCAGTAACAGTAGCTGATTGGTGCATGAGTATTTTGCTTTTATATATGGTCTGGTTGATAGCTCTGCTATACATGAGGTAAGATTTGGTTTTTGACCAGCTGGTTAGGTGGAAATATTGAACTGATCTTCAGACAT
>WEKX01000727.1:82316-103630 GCA_013390025.1 Pitta sordida
GGCAGTGCAAACTGTTCAGAGCCCCTTGTATTTCTATATTATCAAATTAATGACTTTACATTTTCTGTATTTGAAAACAATTGTATGTATTAAGTTACATTATGATAAGACTCAGTGGGTTGGGGGTTTGTTTGATTCTATATATATATATATATATATATGTATGTATATAAACAAGCCTTTGGAGCTGTCTGTAAAAGCCTAGGCAGATCTAGATAAAATCTGGCCAATCTGGGATCCAGCTCAGGTAGGAAGAAAACACTAAATCAAAACCAGCTTTATTGCCACAAAATAGCAGGTAATTTATATGCCAGTTGGGCACATTCTACACACTGGAAATTAAAGTCTTGAATGCTGGAACTAAGGACTAGTGATTCTTCTCCTTCTGAACTGACATTTCTGTGACTATGTGAATGTGAGTTAGTAATGACAGAACTTGTAGGGATTTCAGAGATTTTTACAAAATGAGAAAGTTCTGTTACACCAGTTTTGAAATTTGGAGTGATAAAGATAAAAATAATAAGCTTTGTTGTAATTATGAAGTCAGAAAGAGAGACCAAAATTGAAATATAATGCTATCACTTTCCCTTTTGCTATTTAAAACTCTGGTAGTTATATCTGAAAAAATACACAAACTTGAGAGAAATAAAAAAGAATAATAGTGATTTAGAATGCAATATAATAAGTATGAAAATTATAATTTTCTGTATCTATAATAATACTGCAAGTTAAATAAAACAAATTTAAGAAAGAAAAATTAATGCCTCAGGTGGAGGATCAAACCTAGTCTGTAGAGTAAGTATTAATTCTGAAGTACTCATAAGCTTTTTTTTTTGCTCACCTCTGTTGTCTGAAAGATAAAAAACTGCAGTGTAGCAACATATACACGTTTGTCATTAAATATAGATGCATCTATGGCAGAGTGCTGGTGTAGAGGTTGCAACTCATTTGCAATTACATTTTCCTACTAGGAAAGGGATGAATGTCAAAATTCATTACGTTTGTGTTTGTACATGGAGGCACCCATTTTTATTCATTAATATGTGATAGCTACTTGCACACTGGGGTTTTTTTTCAGTTTGCCTTAAGATTAAATAAACTTTACCAGATTAAGGAGAACTGTTGGTATTCACCATGTCTCCTATTTAAGGTCTCTTTTTATGGGACTACACACAACTTTCAGAACATTCTTCAGTGGAAAAAGTAGTCAGTGGAGGATCTGAAATTAATTGTGTTTGTTTTCTGTTGTATATTTTTATTATTTTCAAATAGCAAAAATAATTTCGGAATTACTAAATTCTGAGTAGATGGACATACAGGTTTTTTGAAACTAGAAAGGGATTGTAATTGGTTTCCTATATCCTATGTATATTTTTAAGTTCTACCTGCTACCAATTTTGAGTCTTAGACCTTTTAAAAAATGTCACCAAAGAGAATATCCACTGAGAAATAGAGCAACTTAGTCTAGAATTGCCAATTGCCTGATAGGTCAAAAACTTACTTATGGTATAAGAAGCAAAGGCCTGCTTATATATAGTAGGATAAATTGCTTCAGGCTCCATATTATCAGAGACATCTATTAGTATTTAGTGCTTGCTAAATATTAGATAATCATGGCAAATGTTGGGTGGTCAGTAAGTATTTTATCTAGAACTTAACTAGAAATTTCATCTGAAATCTGATTTTTAAATTTCTTTTACCAATTAAATGTTCAATATATTCTGGAAGTGCAGCTTCTTTTTACAAAAATGTCTTTAAAGAATCACAATTCATCAATGGAAACTCCCTTTGTCAGAAGAGCACTAACAGGTAACAGTTTGAATTAACCTTTTTCTTCCTCTTTCCCTGAAGCAGATCTTTTGTTGTTGATCCCTATGACATTAATTACATTTTTTAATTAGCAGAAATCTAAAAACAAAAAAGGACAACACCAGAGGAAATTTCCTACCCAGTGTAATTGGAATTATCTGATTA
The DNA here is from genome assembly GCA_013390025.1 of Pitta sordida. NCBI lineage: Eukaryota > Metazoa > Chordata > Aves > Passeriformes > Pittidae > Pitta > Pitta sordida. The sequence continues at coordinate 84,291 of WEKX01000727.1, forward strand.
GCAAGCCTTTATGGTGACTGAGTAAAGAGCATACAGGTAGCCTTAGTGTCTTTTTATTTGTCTATTCTTTGGGGAGTCCCATGGAGAAAGTATGATGACCATCGCAGATTAATTTTACTGTTCATCCAGATTCCGTCACTTAGCTATGGTCATAAATTCACAGGTTTTTTCTTGTAATCATATGGAGATACTGAGGTATCCAGGTAAACTGAGGAAGAAGGTATTTTACAGATCCAAAGGCTACATCCAGGTTTGGGTTTTTATGCAATAAGTTCCCTTTTTAAATAAGGAGGGACATACATGCTGGGTATCCTAGCAAATCTTTCTGAAAAGGCTAATTTGTAAAGTTCACAAGGTGCTTCATGGTTGTCAGCACTATAATCTCCTCTGTTTAAGTTGTCATGTTTATGTACTGTTTCAATTTTCTCAGTATTGAGTTTATTTCCATTACGTTAGACATGTCATCTAAATCTCAAGACTGAAAACAATTTATGTTCCATTGAGAGACAGAGCACTCACAGGGAGATAAAAACTACCTAGTCACAGTTTTTTCTTCCTTTTCTTTGTAATACATTCATTTAATACTTATCACTTCACAACTATCTTGTCAGGATCCTTTATCAGCATCATTTTTTAGTATTATGTTCATTAACTTTTTGATTACTGCACAAGACTATATGTGACCAGCACACAATCTAAACATCATAAAATTCACATCAATACTGTTCCTCTCTCATCAGACTTTAGGGCACAGCCATTCTTTATGTTAATTGCTCATCTCCAAACCTTTAGGCATTTGCTAAAATATGGCATTTCTCAATGGGTTTTTACAAGCCAGGTCATCTTGATCAATTTATCATGCTTTATACTCTTCAGTGTTCTGTACTGCAATAGCATCATACCAATCAATCATTATTACTCTCTCATTTTTTTCTTTCTGGCTCCTGCAGTCTTATTCTAGACCTTCTGAACTTCATGTCACTTCAGGCATTATAATTTAGATCACTGCAAAGCTTTTAATAATTCAGCTTTGTTCTTCTTGATAAGTGAACACTGAGCATTACTGGCAACAGGATAGCAAAGACATTTATCTCTACTAGGGACATGTCAGTGTGGACAGAATCAAATCAGCAGCTCAAAGTGACTTGCATGGAGGTTCAACCAGGGAGCTGTGATTTTAGAACTTCATGGTGTTCTCTTCACAGTTTTGTTGCTCCTTGTACATAGACTTTCCACTAATGTCCCTTGCCAAATATTCTGCTTTCCAAAACTAAATCTTATACTTTAACAGCTAAGACTTGACCATGTAAATCTTGGCTCTTGTGGTAAGTTTGGTTTCTCCAGTTAAGTCTTCTCTTTCACAGTCTCTGTCTGTTTGTCAACCTTTCTGTTCTACCTGAATAGCTGTAACAAAGAACAAACTTGTCTGTGAAGGAGCAGGAAATTGGAAGTAAATTATTACTTTGAATAACATCTGAATCCAAAGCATCAAATGAGCATGCTATTGCTTATTCCAGGTTTCACCACTGGGGCCAAGTGGCATGATTACCTTTTTATTATGTTGCCATCAAGTGTTTGTCATTCTGCCATGTGGTACGAAAATGAGCTAATTATGGTTAACACACCTGATCTCCTGACATTTCCTCTTGTCGCAGAAGAGATTTCAAAGGCAAATCAATAAAAATCAGAACCATGCAGACAGCTTGATGCATATTAAACACAAAATTCTGATGTTACTACAGTGTAATTTGATAGTGACAGAAAGGTACACAGGGGAAGCCAGGAATGTCTCTAAGTGTCTGTAACTTCACTTATTTGTTATGTTATTCTGAACTTTTGTCCAGTGCTTCCAAATCTCAGAGAAATCAGGAGTGAGACTCTGAGCTCACTAGGAACATCCAGGACCATCTGAGATGCCCTGGGGTATCAAGGGATCTTCACTGGAATGGCAGAGTAAGGATGACAACTGAAGCTCTGAAGTTTTCAATAGATTCTGTGTTATATCTGCCAATCTAGTACAGATTTCTGAGTAACATAAGGTGTGGCATCCTTGGTGCTAACCTGTGGTTGTGTATCTGTGTTAAGTTCCTAGTTCACAGCCTATGACATGAAAATTTAGTTGTCTCAATGCGAGTATCTCAGTTTGTTTCTGAGTGTCCATTATAACTGATGGGGGCTTCGTTAACTGCACACATGTAGGCATCCTATTTTAATTGAGATGACCATGAATATTCCACCTTACTTTCCATCTACAGGCCCTTTGTCGCAGCTGGCAATGCCAGGAGGATACAGATGGAATGCCAGAAGGAATTTAGAAGGACTGGCAGTGTAGTTGTCAACACTAAGTATCTGGTGACTCCTTTTTGTCTATGTCTTATTATGAGGCTTACATACAAGCAAAGAAATGGATTTATTATATTTTAACCCCATACTTGCTGAAGATTTTGGTGGATGTACTTTCATGGAAATGACTTTAGGACACTGTATTTAAACAACTCCATCTACATTTTAAAAGAAAATACTGGGAACATGCCTTGATGTTCATCAATGTGAGATACCATAATATAAACTGAGTCTTAAAGCTTAAATGAGAGCAGAAGCTAAACACCTGAAAGTGCAGAGGCACTGGCATAGTTAGGCAGAGTTTCTGACTGTCAGAGAGCTCTGAAAATATAATGCAGTATTCCTGAAATGTTTTTGAAGCTTAAATTAGCTTTCAGTAAAGGCAGTCTGAGTTGTCAGACGTGTTCTTAGCAAGCATACAAAGTCTTTATGGGTATGGCAGCATTTGCAGGGCCTTCTAGAAGCAGCAGTCACAAGCTATCAGAATTCTGAAGTCTCAATTTATATTCTAAATTGTGTTGCTGGTTCAGTGTGTATGGCATATACCAGGCTTTTTGCCTTGCTGTGTCTGCTCTGCTCAGAGGGAGTTGCATGCAACAATATGTTTACCCAGGACAGAAGTTTGCTTTCATCACTAACTCTCACAGTATTAGAGCAGTACAGTCGAGAGTGTCATTGCTAGTCTGGACACGTGAACTAGAAACACTGATTTCAGCAGCAGTCACTGGACAATATAAATGAGCAAAACTGGAGATTCTTTAGGGAAAGTTGCCTTCTGCCAAACAAAAGGTTCTTTTTCTTGTCTGTACAGAAAAACTCCTTTGACCTTTTCAAAATGTTGGTAGAGTCTACAACCTGTAAGCAAATTTCTGAGATCTCTTGCATATCATGCATTAGTACCTATGCATGCAGACCTTTGCTAATTGGGTTAGTATTAAAATAATAATACATATTTTATAGACGTCAGTGAGGAAAATAACAGTTCATTGAGTACCACCTGCAGCTGCAAATCTAGGATATGAACCTAAGGATTTGAACTTTTAGTAGGAGCTTCTCTCGTAAAAGGCAGGAAGCAAGAGTCTTCCTCAATTCCATAAGGTACCTTTTTTTACTCCGGGTCATTCCCAGTAAAATCTGAACTGAAGTGTACTGCAGCAGAATTTTCTCTATTCCAAGACATGACTGTCCTTCAAATAATATGGTTTGCTCTCAACAAGTAAATGAATCTATAACAGAGTGACAATGTTCTGGTAATAGGTGCCGGAAAAGAGGAGACAGTTCGTATAAAAGTGAGACATTCTACACGTGTTTAGTATCAGATTGTGTCCTTTGAAAATAATTTACTCTTGCTGACCACACACAAAGCTACTTGTTCCAAAAATTTATTTTTAATTTCCACAAATTGAGATTTTCATTATTTTTTCAACCTCCAGTATATATAAGCATCAAAGACTATTGCTCACACTGTTGCATTTGCCTCTGCACTATTTTAGCTATGATCCAGAAATTCTCTGCTTCACATCAAGATTAATCAGAAAAAGATGGTATTTGTTGGATTTTTTCCTATTTTCGTAAATTATTTCAAATCTCTGACTGATAAGCAATTCACAATGCTGTAGCAGCCAAGCAAATAAATACCTGTATGTCCATTGGAATGTAAATTAACTCATTACTATGCCAGCTTGTGACCTTTTCTGATGGCTGTATTCTTGCTAACAAAGACTCTTTGCTAAGTGAAATTTAATGGTAGCTTGAGATTCTCTGGTGTATTTTAGATTATTTTCTCATAAACTCTCAGGTGACCAGTGAGGGTCCCAGCTTGAAAAACAAGTGCTCCTGTCATTCATGACTTTGAATAGCTATCCTTTTTTCTAATTATTTGTGAAGATCTGAATATTGTTGAAAATTTGTTGCTTAAGCAATCTATGTCAGTTAAACCACACAAAAAGTGTTCCTATGTATAAAAAGTTGAATATTGCCTCAGTACGTGATCTCACAGTCCTTTAAGGGTTTGTATCAGTTCTGTAGACTTAGAATCATAGAATCATAAAAAGCTTTAAGTTGGAAAATACATTAAGACCATTGAGTCAAACCATTAACCTAGAAATGCGAAGTCCACCACTAAGCATGTAGTTGAGTACCACATCTACACATCTTTTAAGTACCTCCAGGGTGGTGACTCAAACAATTCCTTGTGCAGACTGTTCCAATGCTTGACAGTCCTTTAGGTGAAGAAATTTTTCTCAATATCCAACCTAAATCTCCTCTGTCCCACTTGAGCCCATTTCTTCTTGTCCTATCTTTATACTGGGGAGAAGAGACCAGCCCCCACCTCACTATAACCTCCTAACTGAAAGGTGTAGAACAATAATGTCCCCTCTGAGCCTCCTTTTCTCCAGGCCGAACAGCCCCAGCTCCCTCAGTTAGTCCTCATAAGATTTGTGCCCCAGACCCTCCACCAGCTCTGTTGGCTTTCTTTGGACATACTTCAACACTTCAGTGTCTTTCTTGCAGTGAGAGGCCCAAAAGTGAACGCAGAATTCACGGTGCGATCTCACTAGTGCTGCGTACAGAGCAGCAATCTGGTCCTGCCAGCCATACTATTTCAGATACAGGGCAGGATGCTACTGGGCTTTTCGAACACCTGGGCAGATGCTGGATCGTGTTCCACAGACTATCAGACCACCTGGGCCTTTTCCACTGAGCCACTTTCTAGCCACTCTGCCCCAGGGCTGCAGCACTGCATGGGGTTGTTGCGACCCAAGTGCAAGACCCAGCCCTCGAGCTTGTGGAACCTTGCACAATTGGCCTTGACCAATTGATCCAGCATGCCCATATTTCTCTGCAGAGCCTTTCTGCCATCCAGCAGATCAAGCCCTCTGCAAACTCTCGGGCAATGGACTTGATCCCTTTATCTAGATTGTCAATAAAGGCATTAAACAGGACTGGCCCCAATAATGAGCCCTGGGGAACCTCACTAGACGGTGGCTGCCAGGTGGATGTAACTCCATTCCCCATGACCTTCTGGGGCCAACCATCCAGCCAGTTTTTTACCCAAGCCATAAACCCAAAGCTACCAGGATGGCCTTCTTCCCTCTGGATCATCTTTTTGCACATGAGGAAGGACTGTTCCTGCACCCTTAACATTTCCCTCTTGAGGAATGTCCAGCCTTCCTGTTCTCCTTTGCCCTTCAGGATTGCCTCCCAGGGGACTCTCTCACCCAGTCTCTTGAACAGACCGAAGTCTACCCTCTAGAAGTCCAAGGTGGCAGTTCTGCTGACATCTATCCTTACTTCTCCATATTTTTGAAAACTTGGTCATTTCATGATCAATGGGCCCACAAACTCCAGCCATCACATCACCCACTTGTTCACAAACAGCAGGTACATCAGGTTGCCTTTCCAAGTTGACTAACTAGCTGTGGCAATGATTATCTTACACACACTCCAACACCCTCCTAAACTGTTTCTCTCCTCTGTGTTGTATTTCTAGCAGATGTGGAATGTTGAAGTCTTCCATGAGAACAAAGGCTAGAAATTGTGAAATTTCTCCCAGCTGCTTATAAAATACTTCATCTGTCTCTTAATCCTGGTTAGGTGGTCAACAGACTCCCACCATAATAGGTGGGAGGCCTTGTTGACCTTCCCTCTAATTCTTATCCATGAACACTCAACCCTGTCATCACCATCATTAAGCTCCAGACAATCAAGACAGTCCCTAAAGTAGGGGCTGCCCCGCCGCTTCTCCTTCCTTCTCTCCTCTGAAGAGTTCATAGTCATCCATTGCAGCACTCTAGTCTTGCAAGTGATTCCATCACGTTTCTGTGATGGCAACTATATCACAGATTTCCTGCTGTGCTGTGGCTTCCAGCTCTCTTGTTGTTTCTTGTGTGCATTGGTGTAGACACACTTCAGTTGGGCCATTGTTCCTGCCACCATTTTGGGGGAAAAGTCCTTGTTTCCCTGTGACTGTTGTCAGCTGCTCTCATGGTTTCTAGAGCATCAATAACCCTTGTGTCTTTGCTGCCACGTGGATCTCCATCCCTTACCTCAACTGAGACAGCAGACTAAAGGACCTTGCTAGCACACCAGGCCATTTTTATCGCTTACCCACTGCTAATCCAGTTAAAATCTCTAAATCTCTGTCAGTTAGTCCTGCTGACTCCTCTGCATAGATTCCCTAAGCCTACTCACCTTCTCCCAGACCTCTGTCACTGAGCACAGACATTCCTCTATCTAGGAGGTGCACCTACTTTTCATGTCTGAAACTCTGAAGAGAAGAAATACAGACTCGGACTCATGATGCCCCCAAGTAACCTGTAGTAGAGATAAGCCATAGAATGTGGTAACCCAATGGGGTCTGAAGATCTAGCTGACCTTCCTGTGAACTGTGCCTTCTTTTTGACTTGCAGAGTGATTATCTGTGGGCAGTTTTCATTCTTTGGGATCGCTTTTCACAGGTGTAGTAGGCCTACAAGAGAGTGAAATGCTGGTTTTAACTGAAGCACCGCTTTTGTTGCTGTAGCTTCACTTGGTCTGAGATCAGGAGTAATGGAATAGTACAGTGTAAAGCAAAATGCCACTACAAGCAAATACTGAGGATCAGTTTGTACCATTGTGAGTCTTTTTTTTTCAGGAAAAAACTGGTTTCAGTAACATCTGACCATATGTATTTTGCCATAAAGAAGAGAGACATATTGCACAGTTTTATTAATTTGAAAGTGCTTTTGATGTAACAATTGATGACTCTAACCAGCCTTCATCTCAGTGCAGCACTAGTTACTTGCCATGCTGCTAGCCTGTAGCCTACTGCAAGGTAAAAGGCACTGGGTCTAACCGTATGGATGTTGTGGGCCTGATCAAAGATGATGGGTCATTCATCTCACTCTGATGTGGGATGTGTTGATTTTTGACCCATTGCATCAGGTGCCACCACAGCTAAAGACCAAATGGATCCTCCACAGCATGGCACCGTCACTCTGAAGGACAGCTGACAGCAGGACTAGCTAACTATGCTTGAAGAGCTAAAGCTCCCAGTCTTCTTACAGCTACTCTTTATTTCAAGGTAAATCAACTTTTCATTGTTGCTAGAGTAAGAGTTCCATACTTAGATTTGTTTGGAAAAGATGGACCTTTGAAAAAATATTGTGTGATAATGATTGATTTTATTACAAATGGAATTACTAATTGCCATTCCCTGTACATCATCTGATATTTTAAATATGACATGATCAATTTAAGCTTTTTATCAACTGCTGTTTAAATATTATTTCCATTATTTTAATTCATTGTTTCCCTTTAGATTTTGTTTACAACAGTATATAAATCAATTGAATTTACTTGTTCACGCTGATCATGTTTCTTTTCTATAAAAGGGGAAAATATTTGAAGAATAATTGAATTAGTGTTGTGTATTGTTCTCTGTACTCATTTTAAAAAATGTTACCTCTCCCATAAGTATTTTTGGAAATTTTAGCTTTAGGATATTTTGAATCTTATTGAGTTAGCCCAATTAACTTTAGTTCTGTGCACCTGCCATGTGTAACATAAATGGTAAGGAACACTTCCCTTCATCCGGATAGTGATGTACACCTGAGTCTGAAGTCTAAGAGAAGTTCTTTGTTACATCTATTTGAAGTTAATGAGTATTTAAAACCTTTGGAACTGAGGTCCCAGTGTAAATAACTGATAGACATCTCTGGGATCCCAGTAAGAGAAAGGAAAAAAGCACAGAAAAAAAAAATCTACCACTGCAGTAAATTTATACAGTAACTTTTCTAGAAAGGAAAACTTTTGCTGAAGTGTTGTCACATGGATGTTCCTAAGATGCTTGTGGAGTCGCTTAATGCACTGGGAGTGCTCATCAACCATCTGTTCAGTGACTTCCAAGCATTTAGGAAAGAGTAGGGTTTGTGCAGTACTTAGGACAGCTTTGCTCAGGAAGCCATATGCAACAAGAATATTAAAGCACAAATATTTAAAAAAATCTCCAAGAAACCCAGTGAAAACTAATGGGCCTTCACCCATTAAAAATGAAAGTGCAACAAGTGATATGGAGGGACATTGACTTGCCAAGAGCATTGCTTTAGATTGAAAGGTTTATCTTTGATGCTGTTGAGTTTCTCCCTGCAGCACTATCACACACCGTCACTGTAGAAATCAAACTGTTCCCAGACTTCAGCTTAATTATACATACACATCTGCCACAGAGGTGAGCATCATTAAAAGTTCTGTGACTTAGCAATAGCTATGTTAGTTACTTAGGATTTTTCAAGGTGTGAAGAACTTTTCCAAGAATCAATACAAAATAGTGAGAATAATGAAGAAGGAATTGTAGCAAAAAGCATCCACAGGGCAACAGACTAATAAGAAATGGCTGGTTTCGTATTCCTGACATTATGGAATATGTCAAATTCAGGATTTTTACTGAATAAAAGAAAAAAAATCAAATAAAGATACTGTCTTGCAAGTGTTCAGACTGTCTTGCAAGTGCTGTCTAATAAGCTGGTTGTAGAAAAACTGAACTTTTCAACAGTAAATCCTGGCTGAAATATAAGGTACATAATATCTGTAAGTGTATTTTACAACAAAAGCATACTTAAATTTTGATACAAGGACTAGATACAATGAGTGTGATGTGATTTGTCTTTTGTTACAGGATATCTTCATCAAAAAGAAGTATTGTAAACTGAAGCTGGAATTTGCCTTGATCTGAAAAAAAAAATCATCCTAATATATTTGAATCCAAAATCTCTTTTCAGTTCTGAGTTGTTTTTAGTAAACTTACAACATAGAAACCATCACAGCTCTGATTTCCAGGGAAGCTCATTTTGCAAGGTGGTAAATACAACTTAAAATGCAATGCCAAAAATAATTTATCTAACACTGCTCTATGAGATAACTTAATTTTGATTTTTTTAAAAACACATGGTTGTTGCCATACCTCAGCATATCAATTTAAACTTAAATAATTAAAATTTCAGTATGTTTTGGCCACCAGCTGCTGTACCTTATTACAGTTTAAATGGCCAACATCAAATACAAAATCATTATACATATTTGCAAAACTTATTTTGCGGAAGTATATGAGATTATATCTTTTATCCTTGCACACCTATTTGTTACCACAGTATTTTCTTTCTAGCACCTGGCTGAATGGTGGTGGTTGCTCTTTAACACAAGCCTTTCTAAAGGCTTAACGCAAGTTCTCCTTTCCAAAACTAATGCAGGCCTGTACTGGCTGTCTTTATAAGGAGTGTTAATAAATGGTTGTTTAGAACTAGTAGAAAGATACAGGAGCCTTCAGAAAGCGTGTTACAGCTTATTGGTGAAGTTAGCATGAGAAGGGATGGGTGTTAGGCACATGGGTGAACCTAAAGCCACTCATGTTAAGAACAGGCTTCATGAAGTATTTATAAGTGGATCTAAATTGCCTTTTATTATTTCAATTTTTAAAAGTGTATGTGGATATGGAGATGAGGTGTGTTTTTTATGTGTCTGTATAAAATATTTTCAGATACTCAGGTTTTTAGAGAAGACATCACAAGTTGAACAGTAAGGGTTTGGGAGTTTAGGGAGGGAGAAGTAGAAATCTGGGCGTGGGATGAGTTGCAAGAGTTTAGCCAGAGTATGTTCCTAGTTAGATGTGGGTTGATTAGCAGGTTGGGCATTATTAGTACTGTTTTAGTACTCAGTAGAAGTTGAAAATTCTTTGGAGAACAACCTTCAGTCCTGTTGATAAATCAGTATCTATATATGAACTGATGCCAGTCTGACAACAGCTGTCATTCAGGTGGGATCCCTCTGCCTCTGGCGAGGAATAAGCACAGCATGTAAGAAGGACCAGAAAGTCAAGGGAAAATGTGGTGTTGTGAAGTGAGATCAAACTAAGTGAAAGTCCACTGCTTCTCATTGCCAGCTGCAGATGTGGCTACAGAAGGCCAACACTGTTGAATATGCACTGAATACACATTATTGAGATGTATTCTTCAGGTCAGAATATAACCCTCAATTTTCTACATGTAGAAGATTTGGTCCCATACTTATGCAGAGCACTGTTTAAAAGAGAATGTCAGAAGGGAGCGTTTGGTCTACACAGAAAAGTGCATTTTGCTTTTATGCCTCTTCATGTGAGGTTTCTGTTAAACTTACGGCATGCTACGTATACATTTTACTCTTGAATTCTTGAATTTGCATCAGTGGTTGCATGTGTTTAAATATCAGTGATAGCTCGGGATGTTTGGTGCACAATAATTATCCATAATCAGTCTCATATTGAATAATTGATAATACTGTACATTCTGTAGAAATCAGTTCTGTTTAGATTGGGAGAAAAGATGTTTAGTTCAGCTGAGAATGCAGATCATATATGAGGCGACATTAAAATTGCCAAGAGATACATGAAAGACATAACGTATAGTTTGCCTTATGGAACCAGGTCCTCAGGTACTTAGCCTAACATGTAGTCTTTAATAGAGGTGAGAGGAAGGTCTAGGTGTAAGAGCTGAATTTAAATGTGAAGGATGGATTTTTAGTATTAGTTCCAAGGTTTGTTACCGTTAGAGATATTTGCGTATGTAACATGCTTCTGTACACATATATCTCCTTTTTTTTTTAATCTTTCTTTGGATCTTTTACTTCTTTGGCATCCTATATTATCCTATGTTAGTTTTCTTAACATAATTTCATACTATGTGAATAAATATTGCTTTTTATTTGTTTTGAGTGTAGATGTTGTCATTTGTATGTTGCAGTCTGTGCCATAACCTCCAAGCTAAATAAGTCCACATTCTACTAGTTTGAGAGAATAATTGATGGGTTTTTTTAAAAAAAAATCTTCACTTGACCTATATATCATTTTATTTATAAATACTTACTATGTTTTTAATTGATAGTAAATTCTTTCTGATGCATCCAACGTTACTTACTTTAAGGTGGAGAAATTAAATATATAGATAAAAAACAACCTTTCAGTTTAACCAGGAGTAATTTTTGCTGACAATTACAGGAGGTGCACCTAGTACCAATGGGTTGGGAGTGTTGCCTCTACCAATATTTTCTGAACAAATCAGGGTGGTAAGTTGATTTGAGCAAGTTCCAGGTCTTATCTTTAGTTCTGAGTGGAAAAGTACTTTTTAGATTTCACTCTTAATAGCCATACAGAAACACAGCAGGTAATAAAAAGGTAGCCATATGCCATCCAATAAGTTATTAAAAAAGTTTCTGCTACTGCATCTCTAGTACTGAAAGTGATGTGAAAGTCAAGTCTATCAAGGATGCCTGTTACCTCAGCTTGAATTTGCAGGCTGAAAGAAATCTGTCTACTTGTTAATATAGCAGTTTTTATCCAGGCACTGTAGAGCAGTAAACATAAACCTTTCTAGAACTATTTTTTCCAGTATACTTTTTTTCACAAAGCACTATCAACTTATACATCAGTAATACTGAACAGGCAGTGTTTCACTACAAATGGCTCAAGTGCTTTCACATCACAAAGTATTTCAGTCAAAATGGATTAGGTATCATGGCAGAAAAAATTACCTCATTATCACAGAACTCTAGGAACCTTAAATACTATGTACAAATAAACTTTGTGTTGTGGCTTGTCTGTAGAAAGATACTATCCTAGTGGTCTTAATTTTATTACTAGACTCACCTTAGAAAAATAAATAATGAAGTCAGTACTACTCTTCCAGCTGAATTCCTTTTTTGAACAATAGAGCAGCCTTCCTATTATCTATCTTGGTTTAAGCCCCATTTCTGTTTCTGACGAAATAAATGAACTCTTTGTTATTAGCTTTTAATCTTACCTAGGAAGGTCGACAGAGTTTGGGGTTTTTGCCTGCTATTAAACTGAGAATGAGTTTTTTAATGAAAGCTATGCTGAAAGCTGATATTTTAAAAAGTGTGACCCAATGTCCTTTGATATGTTTCTTTTTAATACTATGTAAGTCTTTTAACATCGTGCTGCATAAGATAAGAACAGTGTTTACAATGAATGTTTCAAATTATCTCCTTTTGCGAAAAAGATACATCCAGAGTTTTAAACATTGATAAGCTACAGTAGTCGAAATTCAGGAAAGTCACCGTAGCAAGTTATCAGTCAGACAATAATTAAGGAAAAGGAGATAACTAGTGTAGAAGTGGCCATGTCTGACCACTTGCTAGCTATGACCAAAAAAGCAGGACAAGTATCAAAACAAACAATCCTCTCAAGACTTGGCCACCTTACCTAGACTGATAAAACAGTTATTTTTCTCCAGGCTTTGCTTCTAAAAAAATCTCTTATATTATTAGGTTTTGTTGATGGGATGTTCTGAATTGCTTCTTCCTAAAGGTGTGACTGCATTTGACACATCAATACCAGGTCATTCGGTGTCTTCTCCAATGTCCACCAAGACATTTGGAAGTCCTTTTGCTTAGTTCTTTTAATTTCAACCTAATCCCATGCTGTTTGTAAAGTATGGCAATGATCTCAATAGCTCCACTTGCATATATGTATATATGTATGTGCGTATATATATACATATATATGTATATTTCTATGTATTTTTTCTTAGAAATTATCCCTTGTGTTTTGTGTTTTCACCCCTTGTGTGTAGAGCATTTTCATATCTATCAATATTATCTGCAGACCTGAATGAGAATGGGAGTGTAGACACCACTTAGCCTCCACTCTTTATGCATCAGAAAAAGCCGCTAACGTTATTTTTTGTTTATTTCAGGTTTCTTTTCTCCATGGAAAACTCCAAAGCCTGTAAGTTCCCTTTCAAATATACATGTTGAGTTCATAAGATGACTACTATTCTAAGCAAATTTCTGCAGAGTTCCATCTAACCCTGCTGTTTCCAGCTCATGAGATGCCTCCCAGCAGTGCCCCAGCTCTAGGGCACACAGCGCCAGGGGTGGTCTCACTGATAAGCTCTGAAGGTCTGTGGACTTGGAGTCTGGCAGCAGCAGTCTGAAGAAAGGAACATCTCTATGTTAAGATGGATGCCAAGAACCAGAAATCCAGTGGCTTAAAAACAAGGGGTTTGGAGGAGACGACAGCAGAAGGCCCCAGAAATGAGGCCAGTCTAGTTGGTACATTCTTTGAAATTAACAACATGGACTTTTTCTGGTTTACAAGTGGCATGAGTTTAACGTCCTCAAAGTAATTCTTACTCTTTCTCACATTAGTAGTTCTGCAGCTGCAAATAGTCACACTTCAAGTGAGAGCTTGGACTAGATAACTTACTTAGGTGCCTTCTAATCAACTTTTCTGTGTTTCTATGATTTTTACATTAAAACCTAAGGTATAAAGACTACTCTAAGATAGTAAGCAGTAATAGTATTTTTTATTGTTGTGGGGGATTTTTTGTTTGAGGTTTCTTTAAATCGACTGTTTTATTGAGGCCTTACAGGTACAGACCTTAAAGCAGTGCTTAACTCTCATAAGAGGTGTGTAGAGGCAACAGAGCCCTGACTGTGCCTGGGGGCTCCTAAGAGCAATAGGAATAACACTAGCAATGGTTTTTAAAGGACATAGAGCCTTCTTATTGAGGGGCAGGCAGGGGAAGTATGTTGCGTCTGAACGACTTCACATACTCTCATGTTGGATCATGACACGCTTAATATATACCAAAATAATTGTTGTAATCTGTCAAGTACAAATAGCACTTAATTAATCAGCTGATGCAACTCCATCAGACTACTTCAGTTTGTGGTGGTTTTGATGTAAAAGGCTAGATGTATGCAATACACTGGAATAAGTATTGAATAAGTTGCTCTATTCACCTATGCCGCAGGACATTTGTGAAAATAAATCAGACTATTGAGGACTAGCTTGTCCTCACCAGTTTTAAGGTTCCTGTCTGACTGGGGCATTCAGCATTTAAACTCAGGTAAAAAGTGATGGAATAGAGAACTTGGAGCTTACTTGCTAAAGGTCCATGTTCAAAGACTTCCCATTTTCCAAACCAAGCTGGGGATAAATGTCTGGTGGAAGGTAGGAGGGCTCTGCAGAAAGACATTGACAGGCTGGATAGATGGGCTGAATCCAATGACGTGGGGTTCAGCCAGTCTAAGTGTCGGGTCCTACACTTCGCTTGCAATAACCCCATGCAGAGCTATAGGCTGGGGGTGGAGTGGCTGCAGGATGATCAGGTGGAAAGGGATCTCGGAGTGTTGGTTGATAGAAAACTTAACATGAGCCAGCAGTGTGCCCAGGAGGCCAGAAAAGCCAATGGTATCCTGGCCTGCATCAGGAATAGTGTTGTCAGTAGGACTCAGGAAGTTATTCTCCCTCTGTACTCAGCACTGGTTAGACCACATCTTGAGTACTGTGTCCAGTTCTGGGCTCCTCAGTTTAAGAGGAATGTTGAGATCCTTGAGCGTGTCCAGAGAAGGGCGACGAATATGATGAAGGGGCTGGAACACAAGCCCTATGCGGAGTGACTGAGAGAGCTGGGGTTGTTCAGTCTGGAGAAGAGGAGGCTGAGGGGAGACCTTATCACTCTCTACAACTACCTGAAAGAGAGGTGTAGCCAGNATTATAAATTTATAAATATTTAAATATCAGCATATTGTTAATGATTGCACTGTTTTGTTGCATAAAGAGTATGGTTTATATATGCTCAAGTAGCACCTGCCAATAATCAGAATCTAGAGAAACAACCTGAGTAAAGCAGTTTTTCATGCAATGGTGTGAGGAATCCAGGGATCACAGAAAAATGACACCATTGTGTGCAGTTACTGTACTTGAAGGCAGGCTAACTCTTCACAGCTACTCTATTTTGGGATACTCTCAGGAAGAGATTTTACAAATTAATAACCAAGATAAGTTAGTGTGCATTCCTCTGTCTGTCAGCACTTCTAATTAGAGAAATAGTCAGATATAAATTTCTAGTGCTCAAAGCATGAAGACAAGATTGAAACCAAGTGCCCCTGCAGCACTGTTATTTTAGCAGTATTACCCACAAGTAAGAATGTTTTGCTCAGTTTTTAACTTTACATTTCAAGATTTAGATCTAATCAGCAACAAGAGTTAGATACATGGGACCCAGTAGGATTTTTCCAGTTCATCTCCAGTTTCACAGAATCACAGAATCACAGAAAATTATGAGTTGGAAGGGACCCACAAGGATCATCTAGTCCAACTCACCATCTAATACCCGTACAGTGACCAAGAGCACATCCCAGAGCCTAGATGCCTCACAGTCTAGCAGGCCACTCCGAGCCGGAAGGGGCCCAGGGTCACCCAGCCCTACACCCCCCAGCTAGACCATGTCACTAAGCTCCTCGTCCAGTCTTCTCTTAAACACTTCCAGGGATGGCGACTCCACCACCTCCCTGGGCAGCCCATTCCAAAATGCAATTACTCTCTCCGTGAAAAATCGCTTCCTAACGTTAAGATTAAACCTCCCCTGGCGTAGCTTGAGGTTCTTGTCCTTTCTCCAAGGAAAAGTTTGCTCATCAACGATAATTATATTTTCCTTTCTCTTTTTAAATCTTTCTTTAAATATTTTAATTTTATCCAGTTTTACATTTTGAAAAAGGTAAGTGATCTGTTTGCCCATCACTGTCCAAGAAGTTAGGAAACATTCACTTTTAGATAGACAGGGCCCCACATGTCTTTCTGTTTTATAGCAATAAGATAAATAGCTTGGTTTCACTGACCTTGTATTCTTTTTCTAGACTCTTAAGTGAAGATATCTAAACAAAAAAAAATCTAAAAATTAACCATCTAAACATATTTCTGCAGTAATTTCCTTGATCATAAGGAACTTGAATTGAGCCCAGTTCTCCTTTCCTATTTAGACATAGAGGTCATAATCAGGTTTGTTTCTGGAGACTATTGAATTTACACTTCCCTAATGCAATGATGTACTCTGTATGTGTTTATACATACTAGAGGTAATTTCTTTAAATCAGAAGTAGTACTGTGACATTCATCAGACTTATCACATGGGCTAATTTACCCAAAACAGAGGATAAATTTATCTTGGTATAAAGGGTACCTAAAGATACCTGAGATACTCTCCTGTACCTAAGCTATTTCAGTGGTAACTCAGGTATCTCCTTATGTCACTAATTTGCATAGGTTGTACATACCTGTAGTGCCCTATTATATCACATCCTAGTTGCTGCTTTTTGTACCTCACTGAAAGTAAATGTGTCTTCCTTGAGCAACATTGTCAAGTATTGAATACAGTATTCTGTATCTTCATTATTAATACTTAATGGCACTAAAACTTTCTTTTCTCAAATATCACACTCCACACATACTGTGCATGAGATGCATGAGAGTCATCCTGTTATTGGCTGAGGTACCTGGATATTTCTTTTCTTAATTGTTCTGAATGAACCAGCCCTGCTTAATGTTGAAACTCTGACGGAAGCGGAGCTTGAATTGTAACACTATTCTGTGAAAGAATGAGGTCATCCACAACTTAAAATGGCCAATATCCATAATCAGTTTATTCTTTAATATGAAGCTAAGAAGGTCAGATCACCTGGGATATGCAGCTTTATAGTTACTCTCACCAGGACAACTCTTAAACATCTGTAGTCCACGTATATTTTGTGTGGAAAAAGTCTGATGCTCTTAATCATCAGAATAGAGAGCAAAGCCTACATGCTGAGCCAAATACATTCTGAAACCAAGGAGCTGAAGACAAATGATAATCACAGAATTTGTAGACCAAGCTTGCTCTAAACCTCCAATCATCTTTGACAAGGCTCTGCTGATAAAATAGAAGTCGGTGGAATTTAGTTACAGTTCAGTTTGTTTCCAACAGCCATTTTTTGTGTAATTAGAATTGTTGGGTTATTTGTGGGAACAGACTATTCCAGAGACTTTACCATCCTTGTCCTCAGGAGGGATCAAATACTCATTTCATGGGATAAAACTTGGTGTTTTGCTTAACTTAGCTCTTCAAATAAATTTCCTAATGCAATTTAATTAGTAGCCAACTTCTTCAAAAAGAAAAATGCAGATCCTCAAGCTTTCTTTTGTACAGCCTATCATATCTCCAAACTTGATAAACTTGTGGGACTGTGAAAGAGTCTTGGAAAAAGGATGATTGAAGTATCTTTCATGCATAGACAATACACTGCTGTGTATTTCTTTCCTGTAACTGATCTGGATGAGCTGAAAACCTTATCCTGTGCTTGGGAACTTGGTTGCATGATGCCAATTTAGGTTTTGATATAAGAAAGGAGCAGTAGGAAATGAAAAAGACTATCAAAGTAATACCCACTTCTTTCTCACTGTGTTCTGTATTTTAGCACTGAACACTAGTTGCTCAAGTACCTGCTGTAATAATTTTCTCTTTGGTTTTGATTTTCTTTTCTGTTGCATTGTTGGGACATTTTTTTAATCTCCAATTGAAGCTGTAAATTCTGCTTACAGTTACAATAATCTACTTCCCCTAGGCAGCTAGCGATTTTTATTCTTTCTCAGAAGATACAGCCTGAAGATCATTCAGTTGCTACCCAGTCTGACCCTTCTTTCTTAAGCACTACTTTCAGTTAAGTGTTTTGATGAATCTGATAAATTATATCTTCACAAACCCACAGATTCCACCTTTAGCAGAATAATTTCCAGTAACTCAGCACATTCTCTGAGAGGCATTCCACATACTTTGGAGGTAATGCTGTGCCTAATCTTTTCTGAGAAAATTCATATCTTCCTCTGAGCAACAAATTAATAAGTAATTTTAACCAAGTCACTTTATAAACAACACAACATACACCTTTCATTTCAAAAGGCAGCAAACGAATTTACTAATTTTGCAAAACTCATCTTCAACAGAAGTCACTGTCTTTGGTCTCATTGTGGAAGTCATGGTTTTTGCAAAACTTCATCTTTATTCTCTATGGTTTTTTCCAGATGATGGAGCGATGGGAGAATCAAGGCAGCCCTCAAACAAGTGTGTCTGCTCCAGCTATGCCACAGAATATTCCCTATCCACCCACTCTTCACAGGAGTTCATTTCCTGATTCAACAGAGGCCTTTGATCCACGAAAACCTGACCCATATGAGCTGTATGAGAAATCAAGAGCTATTTATGAAAGTAGGCGTAAGTGAAAGCCCTGCTGACCATTTAGTATTTTAAGCTTTTGTGTATGAATGTGTCACTATTGACGTAATTTTCTGTAATTATTTTTTGTCATTTAAAGAAGCTATAAACTCTGTAAACAGAGGTCATTATAAATGATTCAAAAATTCTACGCTTACATATTTTCCTAGATCTTGCTAGATTCTGATGTTTGACTTTCATAGGTGTTTTTTCTTAAATTTTTGCTCTCCTCATTTTGACTGTTAAATCCTTAATGAAGCACAAAATATCTGCCACCGTGTTTTACTGTGCTATTCTTCTTCATAGTTAACCAACAGGAAGATGTGAATTTATCAATGAAAAAACAGTTTCACTTACTTTCACTTCAAAGTGAAAGTATGGATCAGGGTACTGTATGAAGTAGGCCAAACAGATTTGAAAGAAGTAGGACTAGCTTTGAATGACGTTTGGAAATAGTTTTCAGACATCTCTCCTCTTTCACTTTCTCTTTTGCATTAAGGGCTAGAGTTATAAATAACAAAATATTTGCCTGAGCTGAAATACTATTCCCCAAAGTGCAAGAATTTTGTATGTGATAAAGGGAAAATAAACCATTCCATCGTTAACAAGGGTTTTACCTAGTTCAGTACCTCTACTGGAAATACTCTGGGCTTCATATACTGCTATAAGGAAAGGAAAACCATTTGCAAATAATCACTTTCCATATAGATAGCTTCTGGAGGTGAAGTAGTTTAGCAAAAATGTCTCCATTCTATTCATTCAGCAGAGTCAAAACCATCTTATATTGTTAAAGTCATTAACCCAAGAATACATACTTGAATTGAAGTGGACTGAAATTGAAATTGCACTGCAAAGAATCTTTGTAAGACATTTAAGAGAAAGTTATATATGCCACATATAAATGAGATAGAAATTTATATAATTATTTATATATAA
>WEKX01000727.1:115287-158849 GCA_013390025.1 Pitta sordida
TGTGGGTCCCTTCCAACTCATAATATTCTGTGATTCTGTGATTCTGTGATTCTGAGATGACCCAGGGATCCTTTCCAGTCCCATGTGTCACGGTCCACCTGGCTGGGCTGGACGCGTGATGGTTCGTTTGCTTCTGACCAACTCTTACACCATGTTTTTTTCCTTAGTGGAACAGAAAAAAACATTGGTTTTTAAAAGCTGTTTTCAGTGGCCTGGTAAGAGTTGGCAGAGAATGGGCTCCATAGATTCCAACTCTTTAGGAAGGAAGGATCTTCTGAACAAGCATGGTGGCAGAACAAGTTAATCCAAAGGCATCCAAACTGTGTTAGGGTTCATAGAAAAGTATGCCCATATACAGTATATTTTAGTTTAAACCTTTTCCCAGTCAACCTGGTTTATCATTCCATTCTAAATGGGTAGAAAACCAGCCTATTTTAAATTTAATAGTGCTTCTTATTTTGGAATCTGGTGCCAACATTAGTTTGGATCAGCTTTGTCAATGTCTCTGTTTTAGGGAGATTTTCATCTCAGTTTACCAGAGCATGTATTCTTCTCAAGCCGACATTCTTGTACTTCCTTAATGTATTTCCAGCTATGTATATTCAATCATGTGTGTGCAAATAAAGATATTGCTTGGTTTGTGACAGACTGCTGGAAAAAGTGCCTTTGAGCATTAGACGTGGGCTACAAAGGGTGATCATACTATGTCTATCTGCAAACCTCTCTCCCTAGTGCTGAACCCAATCCTTGTAGGCACAGCAAATCTGGTAGAGATGAAGTATTGCTTTCATCTGAAAATTTGTTTGCCACTCACAACTTATAAACAATTTGCATTAACAGACTGTACATGCACAAACTTTATTTGTTTTTTTATTTACTACTGAGACACCAAACAAATTGAAAAAGTCAGGATAATAAGCTATTCAGTTCTGTTCAGGTTTGTCTTAATATATGAGAAGCAAGTTGGAAGGGAAAGGTAATGCTTTTATTTTACCAATTGAAATATCTGTGATTCAGTCTCACTCTTACCAATATATGCAATTGAAATAATGCTCTGTGCTGCTATCTCCAGAGGATTTTTAATTGCACAGTCATAGTATTGAACCAGTGTATGTAGTTCTCTATCTGTCTGTGCAAGACCTGACTGAAACAGATTCAGCTATAGTCCCAGACTAAATTTGAGGTGTGCCCAGTTCCACAGTTTGTGAGATGTCCACTGATGGCTCTGAGGGGAGATCTATAAATGAAATATACTGAAGTACCAGATTTCAGCCATCTGTAGGCCCTCCTATGCTGAGGAAACAAGGCACAACTAGCGACACAGACCATTCTTGTTAATCCCTGTCCTGCTTTAGGTGATGAGCCCAAAGGATCTCTGAGCATGCAGACGAAGTGATGGTCCCAACAGACAACTTGTTAGTCCTCTAAATGCTTACAGTTCTATTCTATAATACTCCATAATATTTGAAACTTTATTCAATTATTATTATTATTTTTAACCCAGAACCATAGGTTCTTTCAAGTGAAGCTAAAGACGCTTCTATAAGAAGATGTATTTTGAAAGGCACTTTGTTCCTGAACTGATAATATCTATTCCAGGACAGAATATATGTTTACAGGCAGGTTATGCAGGCATATGGAAGTGCGATCTTAATGATTCATAAAGCTGTCAAGACTTTAATTGAGTAGCATTTAAGGAGTTTAAGTTAATGATGTTTGCTTCCAATTTAAACCCTAAAACTTAGAGGCATATAATGATGACTTTCGTCAAAATTCTTTATGGAGGGTATTACCTGAAAGTGAATACTTCGCTTCTACATTGCATAAAATGATACACTACTGTATATCTCTGTTTGGAACTTAAATGGCCCATAATGATGTTCATCTTTTGTAACTTGGACTGATGTATCTCCCATTTCAGTTTATTCTATTTAGGATTTAATAAACTGCAAAGAAAACACAAATTAAATACCAGAGATGGATGAACATCAATCCATTATGAAGTCCATTTTAGGAAGAAGACACCTTTATAACCTCTATTTTGGACAGACTTTTCTAGTACTATTCTTCTGTTAATGTATTCTAGCTTGGTTTAGTGTGTTTTACTGAACATAATCATCCTCTAAGAGATAACCTACATTTTCAATTCTCCTTGTCTGTAGCCCATTTGTTTCCACCAGCTCTAACCAGGATACCATTAGTCATGTGCGATGAACACAAGGTGGGAGGGAAGATGTTGCAAATTCTCAAGACAAAGCCAAAATGCTTTGCTCAGTGGGATTTCCCTTTAAACCAGGTCCCGATTACAAGGAGCTGGATGTTCATCTTCGGAGAATGGAGTCTGGGTTTGGCTTCAGGATCCTGGGAGGAGATGAGCCTGGACAGCCTGTGAGTTATTTCTTCCCAATTTTCCTTTTCCTTATATACTCTATAATCTGTGTAAATGTCAGGAAAATGTTACTACATAGCTGAACCCAAATGAACACGATGTTAAAGCTAAAAGTAAAGTGGCTTTTATTCATCCATATAAAGATACAGAACTCTCACATTGTTCACATCTGAAAGATGTCACAGTAAATTAAATTAGAATGAGAAGGCATTGAGGTAGAAAGAGTGCATCACTCATCACATTATTGCAGAGTGTGACCTAGAATCTCTTAATCTTGACTTTCCAAAACCAAGTTTAAGCAGACTTTAAAAATCAAATTATGTAAGACTATCTATAATCATGTTCAATGTAGGCAATGTTCAATGTAGACTGTATCCATAATATATGGATAAGGTTAAAAGATACTGTCAACAATGCAGTTTATTTCAAGAAACACATACTGCCCCTCCAGGGAACAGCGGTTCCTGTTCTAGGTTAGATGAAAACATCATATGATGCACCAGGCATAAAAATAGTCGCTTTATATGACTACGAGAGAGACATCGATGTAACCAAATTACAGGTAACAAAATCAACAGTGTTTCACTGCAGGTGAAATAAATATATAAAATAAAACATATACACAACATCTAAAAGAAATTCTGTAGAAACCCAGAAGATAGGGGCTAATGTGTATGAGACACAACAAATGTGCACACATTTTTATAAATTAGTGATAGATCTAGATACTACAATTGTGAGAAAGCAGGCAGAATTAGTTCTCCTTCTGAAGAAACTTGATGATGTAACTATGGTTTGGCAGCTGGAACTAATCCCAAGTCAATAATGTTAGTGGTTTATTACCACAATCTTATGCACAGTATGTGTTACCACATTTCTGAGATAATATATAACTAATTAATAGATTTTATATTTCCTAGCTGATAGATTTATGTATTCTGTATTCAAGTTCATAGAGAATAATAGTTTTCATTCAGGCATTAACATTAACCAGCACATGGCTCTGAGAAACAGAGCTGCTTTTCTATTTTCAAATTTTCAACATCTGTCAAAGTACTGATAAATATTAATAGTTTACTGATGTCTCCTGTAAAAAAGAAAAAAAACGCACTGCATTCTAAAGCAGGTGCTTCAAATGCTGATTGAAATGCAGAGATTCTAGTTAAGAATAAGTGTTTTGCAATGATTTTCAAATATAAGGTATTGCTCTTCATAAGGACTCCAAAACAATGATGCTTCGTCACCTACACTTGCAGTGTGCCTGAAGCCCCTCTGACATCAAACTTCCTTCCATGGAGCATGTCCCAGTGCATATAAAATGAGGCCACTGAACCATCATCTTTTTCCTGTGCTTTCTGAGTGGCTTTGAGGTTTTCAAAGCTCACCTACTGGGTGAAGCCAAAAAGGAAATTTATTAGCAGCTAGTGGAAATATGCCATTTATTATTTTATACAGTAAAGAAATGGCATTTGTGGAAGGCACAACCTCCAATACCAGGTTAGATGGGGCTTTGAGCAACCCAGTGTAGTGGAAGGTGTCCCTGCCTATGGATTTCCTTCTCGTATGGCAGGGAGGTTGGAACTAGATGATTTTTTATGTCCCTTCCAACCAAAACCATTCTATGATCCTAGAATATTTGGAAATCTGACTCTACCTGCTTTGGACAATAGTGTCTAATGGCATTTCCTGTCTCCCAGAAAAGTGTCCCTGACTACAAGGCTGTTCAATATTCTGGGAAGGTCTCTCTTAATGTCTCCTTTAGTGTTTTTTTAAATACAAAAGTATAATTAAGGATTCATAGCCTGAGTATCTGATTGGCTTTGCAGATTGGAGGTTTATAAAAATATCGGGGGAAAATGCAGCTCAAATGCTTTGTTTATATAAAATTCAAATGTTTCAACCTAAAAGACTGAGAGAAAACACGGTTAGAATATCCAATATTCTGATGNTGAGGCCACTGAACCATCATCTTTTTCCTGTGCTTTCTGAGTGGCTTTGAGGTTTTCAAAGCTCACCTACTGGGTGAAGCCAAAAAGGAAATTTATTAGCAGCTAGTGGAAATATGCCATTTATTATTTTATACAGTAAAGAAATGGCATTTGTGGAAGGCACAACCTCCAATACCAGGTTAGATGGGGCTTTGAGCAACCCAGTGTAGTGGAAGGTGTCCCTGCCTATGGATTTCCTTCTCGTATGGCAGGGAGGTTGGAACTAGATGATTTTTTATGTCCCTTCCAACCAAAACCATTCTATGATCCTAGAATATTTGGAAATCTGACTCTACCTGCTTTGGACAATAGTGTCTAATGGCATTTCCTGTCTCCCAGAAAAGTGTCCCTGACTACAAGGCTGCTCAATATTCTGGGAAGGTCTCTCTTAATGTCTCCTTTAGTGTTTTTTTAAATACAAAAGTATAATTAAGGATTCATAGCCTGAGTATCTGATTGGCTTTGCAGATTGGAGGTTTATAAAAATATCGGGGGGAAAATGCAGCTCAAATGCTTTGTTTATATAAAATTGAAATGTTTCAACCTAAAAGACTGAGAGAAAACACGGTTAGAATATCCAATATTCTGATGGTTAAGAATATATGCCAGAGTTGTGAGTCTCTGCTCAGTAGTCCAGTAGAGAGGGGATTTTGAAACAAGTCTTCTGCCCTGCAGCTACATGTATTACACACCGAACTGTTACAGAGGAAGCAGATCTTTCTATTGTCTTTTCAGCAAAGCACTGACCTGACTTTACTGTGTGAAGTCGAAGAGTCATAGATGGATGTGAAATGCAGAGATAAGCAACTTTCCGTTTTTGGAAAGCAGGACCAAAATACTGCCTTCTGTGAACTGCTCTCCTAGACACTTCACTGTCCTGTTGAACAGTTGCTCCTAACCCATTCTTAGCCCCAAGGTTGCTATCTCTATTTCAGGGCTTGCAAATACAAAAGCATTCTTTTCCCAGACTTACCTATCCACCAGGATTTATGTCTCCCCACACTTACCAATCCACCAGGATTTGTGTCTCCCCACAAACCATGTCTCAAAGTCATCAGGAGTTAATGAGATCCTAGCTTGAAGCTGAGGATTCTAAGAACTAAGTTTTGCAGTGCTGAACTTCTCGATTTTCAGTGCCTCATTGTTCCCCATCTGCTTGGTTTTGCTGCTCAAATTCATCACCAATAAAGAGGAGAGATATACTCTTCTAAGTTTTTTAGTGTCCCTCTATTTTATATTCAAAGTACGAAACTTCTTAACTATTTTCTTTCCTCCACTCCTTCCCTGCTCCCCCATGGACAGCCTGCCTGCAGCCTCCCATTACTTTCCCCTCCAGAAAAGGAGAGACAGTTTTTGCCTGTTCTCCAAACCCCTGCTTTTCCTATGAAACAAGAACTGAGACTCTTTGAAATTTTTGTTTCAGGTCTCCTGCTGTGCAGTCAGGTAACACAGAACAAAAGGAAGCTTTTGTCTTTGTGATTTGATTTCTAAAAAGGAATATAGATTCTTCAGCATAAGGCAATAACTTTTTCAAAGAAGCAGAATCCAAATAAAGCTTTTTTACAAGGATAATAATGAAACTATAGAGGGACTGTAGCTTAGTTTCCTTCTAGTTATATCGGCTACCTCACACTTAAACATACAAAGTGCTGCTGGAATACTCCACTTTCTATATCTGTAAGCTTAAAGATGCTTTTGAAAGGAAATACTTGAATTTATTGAGAAATTTCAAATGTCAAGACTTTGTATTGTGGCAATTCCAGTTATCTCTCAAATCTTATTTATACCTCCACAGGTATTTATCACATCTCCCATTAATTTGAGGGTTTAGAGGTCATCTGGCTCTGTTACAGTCCATTATAGTATCACTGAAAGGTTGCAAATACACACAAATTGGAACTTCATGGAAGTTGCAAATTGCTGTCCCAAAGGGCAAATGTGCAGCTCAAATTCAAAATCACAGGAACTACACGTAATTTCAGTAAGAGTTTTACCTTTTCAGCACAGGTGGACTATGATTCTTCTCAAAAATATTTGCAAGATGTATGTCTATATTCTTTTTATTATCAAGATGCAGTCAATTCTAAGACATAACAGATGTCCATAGGGCAAAACACTAGGGTAATGCAAACCATGCCTTGAGAAGTTCTATTTTAGCAGTGATTAGAGGGAGTTCAGATTATTAGCTTGGATTTAGACATTGCATGCACTTAAAAATAGGTTCATCACACCTTTTATGTGCATATACTTTTCTATGTTTCTGTGTTATATTCAGAGAAACTGAAACACAAAATTGAATAATTACCAAGAACCACAAAGAAAATGAGATTCAAAACAGTTGTATGTTTATGATTTCACAGACCCAGGCTTCAATTCCACAACTTTGCCGCAATCTTCCTAATCCTAATTCTCATATTTTATCTCAAGCAATAGGAGAAACTTTCCTTTTTCTCTGCAAGAAACTCTCTATTCCTTACATGTCATCATACTTTTCCTTGAACTTTCAAAGCAATCTCATGCCAGTATGAAACTGCATTACAGAGGTAATATAATCTTGATATTTATTTTTCCAATTTGTGTTTTGTGTGTAGAATTGATAACTATTATGGCAACTACTCATCCATGAAATGAGAACAGATACTGGATAAGAAACAAATTCAGATAAAGAAAATGAAAAACTAGGAATATTAAGTTATTCTTGCTATTAAATACACCAAATAACAGATATGATGGCCGTAATACTGACAAACATACCTGAAGTGTTCAAAGTAGGATGCTGCTGCTTATGTTAGGAGTCTGCCACTGAGATCAGTAACAAAATCACATTCCATTGAATATGTGAAAGGTCAGCAATAATTACTTAATTGGTCCAAACTAGAAAGAGGTTTTCCACTTTGTTTAGGATGGTGGTGACCTACCATGCTGTGATCTCCATTTGTGTTTCTCCAAAGGTTAAAGATGCACAAATTGCTCAATATTTTTGTAGACAATTACAAAGAAACTTCAAGTGCTCATTAAGACTAAAGGAGGAAGGTGGTGCCTACAATCTTACAATCTGTAGAGGGTTATCATCCATCTCTTCCCAAGATACCTAGGAAAAAATTCTTACTCATATGAGATGCCCAACTAGAAAGGTTCTGAGAATACTTTGTGGAGATCTAGCTAAACATAGCCTTGGGGAGTGTATTTCTGTCTAATAAAGGAGCATAAATACATATTTCGTAGTTGGAATTTGCACAAAGTATTTCCAGAACTTTGAGGTATATTCTTTCACTATTTGAAGAACAGAATGGAGGACCTGAAACAGTCTCTGGCCACTCAGCCTGGTGCTGCTTAACAGGATCCCAGGAACACCAGAAAGAAGGAAAACGCCACATCGTGTTCTCTCTTTGCTAAGTTTTGAAAGCAAAAGTAAGCCAAAGGGAGGCTAAAAACTGGCAAAAATTCTCCAGGCTCCACACAGGGTTTCATTTAAACACTCTGCTGGGATACCTGCAACTCTGCAGCTAAGACCCCAAAAACCCCACAGGAATACCTATGTGACTACCACATCTTGCCTTTGCAGTTCATCATGAAAAGCAATGCTTAATAGCTTTTATCTTTTATTATTTAAAACCAATTGTCACACGGCATGTCATATCCATCATTCTGTGCTCACTCTCACACTGAAAAAGAGAAAGGAAAATTTGGAACACTATCTGAACACTCTCTTTCAAAGAAAGAAGGTTTTGTTCAAATCAATCTCAATTGTTCTACCAGTTACTCCACAGGGAAAAGATATGTGTCTTCCTCTGATCAACTATGTGAAATTATATGCATAGAAAGTGGAGAAAGTTGTTAAAATGTTTTGGACAGATTTTTTTATTAGTTTATATGCCCCATACAAATTACATTTAAATATTCATTTGAGAAAACAACATCTGCCCATAGCAAGCTGACATTTTTCCTCATTTTTGTTAATCAGCCGGTACCTGAGCAATTATTCATTATGAGTAACATTTAATATAGCATTTATTTTCTCCTAAAGAGTCCCAAAGCAAACTCTGTGTAGTGGGGTCACTTCCACTACTGACTTTGAGTGTATTACTCCAGGTGCTTAAATCACATAGCAGTGAAGAACCTTTGATAAGAAATATGCAGACTCACTAATTTTAACTTCAAAGGATCCTTACATGAAATTTATCTGTTTCGATCTTCTGCATAATGTGGTCTATGTAAACTCCACACTCCTTAGAGACAAGGGGTCTGATGTGTAGTTACCAAGTATATTGTCCTTAGATTAGGATTCTCAGGTGTATCACTTCTATGCAGGTAGGAAACGTTACCTTCTTACCAAAGGCAAGGAAGCGTCTTCAGTCATATTCACAAGAGGACAAGCACAGCTTTCAGACATAGATAGGTCTCTTCACCTGATTAGCTTAATTTAAGAAGAAACTGAAAACCAGCAGAACATTCATGTCACTAAATTGGAGACTCAGTGTATAAATGACAGGATTTTGTTTCTTTGCTCTGTAGATTCTCATTGGAGCAGTAATTGCCATGGGCTCAGCAGACCGAGATGGTCGTCTCCATCCTGGTGATGAGCTGGTGTATGTAGATGGGATTCCAGTGGCTGGCAAGACCCACCGATATGTCATTGATCTTATGCATAACGCTGCCCGAAATGGGCAAGTGAATCTTACTGTGAGAAGAAAGGTGCTACCCACAGGTGAGTGAAGACTAATCAGATCCCAATGCTGGCAGCACAAACAGCTGCTGTTTTAAAAAATTAGAGGAAATAAAAGTGGATGTTTGTGTCATTTGGAAGAAAGAATAATTGTAAATATGTGTACTTTGTTTCTGTGACAAAAATACTACCGCTGCATGTTGTTTCCTTCAGAAGTGAAAACAGTATCGGCAACCCTGGTATGGTGATCATAAGTGCTCTGGGTTTGTTCCATGCTGTCTTGGTCTGTGCTGTCTCCTCTTGTCCATTTTTGGGACTAAACGTTCACCGACGTTAGACCAGTTTGATCTGACTGTGTCAATAAGCAATTGGAGAAATGTTGTAGTAAGGCTCAAAGACTGTTACCTGTTCATAACAGGAACTCATTTCACTTTTGTCTGTGTTAAAAGCCCATTTCTGGTCTCACTGATGGCATGTGGAATTTGCCCCCTCAACTGCAACACAAGCTGGCTGACAACTTTCTGTAGGGCAGAAGTGGTTCCTAGGTACAGGGCCGGATTCTCCTGTCAAGCAGACACATTCAGAAAATAAATAATATGAAGTATTTGTAGCAAATTGGACATTAAGACTAGCTTGATCTCAAGTGTTGAAAAACATCAGAACCCAGGAAAATGTATGGCAGCATCTATTAAAGTTTCAATGGGAGATTTTGATGCCATTCCATTTCAACCTTTGCTTACTCAAGGAGAGAAATTTATTTAAGAACTTTTAAAACATTTGCGGTGAGTACACCTCACTGAGGCACCAGAAATGAGCAAAACCACATTCCCAGCCTGTCCTGTCTTCTGCCTCGCCGTGCCCTAGATCCTCTGTCGCTGCCTGCGCCATTCCCGTTTGCTTCCCTGCCAAAAAGCTGCCCTCCCACTCACCTTCGTCTTCGCAGTCCCCCTCCCACTGCGGCACCACAGCTCCCTGCCAGCCGCGCTCTCGCGGGACTGACTTTCTTCTGTTACTGACTCCAGAGTCCTCCAGCCAGAAAGGTACCCCTGCACCCAGCGCGACGCCCCCTCGCAGCTCCCCCAGTGCAAGGAAAATGGCCAATAACCAAGGTAATCCGTTGAGTCCTTGCCGTTAGCACCTTTCCTGGGTCAGCTGGCTGTACAGACTGCAGGCAAAATTAGCAAGAGGGTTAGTACAGAGTGGATGCCAGCCTTTGCTGCTGCTTGTTAAATATTAAAGGGTCTATTATCCAGTCTGGTCTCCTGGCACAGAATGAAGCAAGCTGGTAAAACACCTGAAGTTACTCTTGGGCCTTGAGAGTGCCACACCGGGGAATATAGTATATAACTCATTAATGTTTAAGCATTTCTAGAGCTGAACAGGATTTCAATGTGTTGTGCTACAACATAAGTTTTGTGGAAAAAAATTAAAATTACTGATGTTGGGTGTGACTGAAAAATGCTATACTAATACATCAAGCCAATAATTTTAATGGGAATTTCTCACTAGCATGAATGTATACAACAGAGGGATCTGGGGTTTTCCTTACCTCTCTATAGTTAATACTGTATGTCTCTTAACCCTCGCTTGGAATCACCATTTTGCACATACACTTGCTGAATTCTGGAACAGAAAATCTCAATTTGCAAGCTCTGGAAAACAATTTGATTAGGAAAATGTGGTGTTCGAAACAACATGGATTAAAATGAACTTTTTTCACAGGCAGAAGCAGAAGCAACATGTAATTTTTATTATGAATATCTGTTGTACAGCTGGCAGTAGAATGGCCATTTAAAGTTTTCCATCCTTATCTTTCTTCTCCTATATCTAACGGCATTCGGTTGCATTCTTTTATGGCTAAACCAGCTCTTGGTCATTCTGCAGGGTAAGATAATTTCCTTTCTGTTGCAGCCATCCTGACATAAACAATATTCAGCTTTCTGAAACATGACAGCCAGAAAATGAGATTTGTCTTGTCACTTACTATGG
Organism: Pitta sordida; assembly: GCA_013390025.1. Taxonomy (NCBI): domain Eukaryota; kingdom Metazoa; phylum Chordata; class Aves; order Passeriformes; family Pittidae; genus Pitta; species Pitta sordida. The sequence goes on from WEKX01000727.1 coordinate 126,320, forward strand.
CATTTAGTTGCAGATTTGGTTCACTAACTCTTGGAGATTTTCAGTTCTAAAGCAGGAGTATAATAATTGTTTGTTTTTCTTCCTCTTTATAGTCTCTAATTACTTTATTTCATAGTTGCAGAAGGACTGCTAAAGGACACATCTGACTGAGAAAACAACAGCTTGTCCTTGGATTATGTTTATTTTATTAAAATATATACACCGAAGGTCTAATTTGCAAACTCTCTACCTGGGATGTGTGTGTGCATGCGTAAGCTCCTCACATGTTCAGTAAAATTACTCTGCCACTCTTGTTGCTCAGAACAGAATACGTATTACTTACATTTATCTGAAAGTTCTATATTAAAACTGCCAATAAATGATGATTTGTGTAAACAACTTAGATCTGCGACGAATATAAATCTTTTTTTTTTCCCATCTGGAAATGTAACTTTACGGTTTTCATTTGCCAAAATGCTTGGACTGAAAAATGTGTAATCCCACAAGTTTTAACTTGTTCCCTGTTCCTGTTACTGTAAGGCAATACTGAAGTGTGGATGGACTCCATTTTCACTTCTGCCCTTTTGAACTCAACAAACAAGAGCTTCTTCAAATCCTTTAAATGATCACTGCTTCTGCCATGACACCCACAGAAAAGCTACTTGTGATCATTTTTCTTTGGATAACTGCTCTGTTCCATTAACATCTTTTGAGGATGCTAATCAACTTGTAAGAAGAACATTATGCAGCTAATCCTAATAACTCTATGTTAGCTCCCTGCTTAAATTCCTGTAATCCAAACACAAATAATTTTATTTTGCATTAGGTGGTCACATTTTCCTCTTGATGACAGATCTACCAGCAGACAAGGGAATAGTGCTTACTAATATTTTGCAATTCAGGCAGACATTGTTTCTCACTTTCCTCTTTTCTAGCTAGCTTAGCAGTGTGTGTTCATGCTTGCTTTATCTGATTGCCCTTGAACGTTCTGCATAATTGTGTAGATTCCTGTCTCTCTGCATCCATTACAGCTCCTAGTCTAATAATTGCAGTAGTCTGGGCTGTAGACAGTCAGCTGTATTCATGTTGCAATAGCAAATGTACTGTAAGTCATAGAGCCACTGAGCAAGTCAGACTCTGACATTGGTGCGATTTATATTGTAGAACCTTGCCCAGAGAATGGCAGAAGCCCAGGCTCAGTGTCTACGCACCACAGTTCTCCAAGAAGTGACTACACAACTTACGCGGAGAGTAATCATGCTGTCTCCAGTAGCAATGCTACTCCCCCTGAGGGCTTTGCATCTCATAGTCTGCAAACCAGCGACGTGGTGATCCACCGCAAGGAGAATGAAGGCTTTGGCTTTGTTATCATCAGTTCCCTGAACAGGCCCGAATCTGGCTCCACAATAAGTAAGTAAATCACATATTTCAGTTTATATTTTTTCAAGTTTACTCCAAATAAGAAACAAATTAATTTAAACCTATCCGCTAATAATTCATTGCAGCAGAGATTAAAACTCTCAATGTTACTTCAAGCGCACTGTTTGTCTGTTGTGTCTTGGACAAAACCAAAGATTAATATGGTCTCTTGAGCTCTGTGCCTCACACACTCCTTTGTCTGTTGGAATAACGTAGGATTAGACTTGACATTAGGCGGAACTTTTTCACAGAGAGGGTGATCTCTCAGTGGAATGGGCTGCCCAGGGAGGTGGTGGAGTCGCCGTCCCTAGAGGTGTTTAAGAAAAGGTTGGATGAAGTTCTTGGTGACATGACCTAGATATTAGGGTAGGATGAGGTGTTGGTAGTAGGATGGCAACAGGTCAGGTTAGGTAACAGGTTTGACTAGATTAGATTAGGTAACGGGTGATAGGTGATAGGTTGGACTTGATGATCTCTATGGTCTTTTCCAACCTTACTGATTCTGTGATTCTGTGATTCTGTGATTCTGTGATTAACCCGCAAAGTAGATGTTCTCTATTTCTGTGCCCAGAGAGACTCTGCAGGTAACCAGTAGGGCTATGTGAGTGCATTACTCCCCCACATGCAACTCAATTATACTTTTTTTTTTTTTAATAAATCAAGATGAAGTTCAAGAAGTTGATGCCATTTGAAATAGTCTAGTTACATCTAGGGAGAGTCAGGCAGATGTGACATCAGACCTACAGAAGACTCAAACTCTTTGGTAGTGGCAGCTGTAAGCAGAGGGGCACCCTTGAGTCTTTCCAATGACATTTAACCAACTGAGAGTTGAGCCCATTGGAAGAAGGAAGAAAAAAAGGCTTTATGTTGGAAGTCACCTACACACCCCACCAAATCCACCTGAAAATCTACTTTAGTATAGTGGTGAGTGTCCCCACCTCTCACACAGGAGACTGAAGTTCAATTCCCCGCCAGGGAGGCAGTGGTGCCGTTCAAGAGTTGGACTCAATGATCCTTGTGGGTCCCTTCCAACTCAGAAGATTCTGTGATTCTGTGAAATTGTGAATGAGAACCGCAGATGAAAACCTAAGAGAAATGAGTACATTTACCATTCTGCAAATTGTAGCCTAATGCAGTCCTTTCACGGCTTTCAAAACATGTTTTGAAGGAACTGTTCTCTTGCCCAAAGCTGGCACCTGACAAAATAAAATCACAAATTCAACTTTTAAGGTCAAACTTCACTCTTCTAAATTCTTAGCTGAAAAGCAGCTAAGAGAGTACTGGGAAAACTTTATCTCACAATAGCAAATTATCTCAGAAAACCTCCTTGCAGTATTTCATGATCATGCAGTTATTAAAAGAGTTGCTTTTCATGTTACCTCTGCTGAATTTTAAAGCCCTATGGTTGCCAGGATTAATATTATAACAAAACTATAGATAATTAGCCTCTTGGGACTCTGAGTTTTCACTTTATGGAATATAATAGCCAACTGGAAGTTCTTTATACAAGATCAGAAATGAAAAAATAATCCATAGAGGACATTGAGATACATACATATTAATCAGTTAAGTCAGTCATGAATTTTTCAAGAAAATTATTTCATAGATAGAGTTTATGGATGGGGAGATGGAGAGGGAAACGAGAGTGGAAGACAAAGTACTCAAGCAATCAAAAATTCTGACTGGAATATTCTCTGAAGACTGCAGATCCAGGTTGAAGATCTTGATTTGCCTCCTACCCTCCAACATCAACATGTTCTTGCAGTACTTTTCTTTCTCCACAAGCAACTACATATGTAGTCATTGTTGATGGTTAGTTAAACATCTTCAGTAGTAAAAGAAAATGGCGGTTTGCTGTGGAAGTGACAAATTAATTTATTCAAATAACTGCATTGGATTTTGGTGATCCCAAAGATTTTGGTGATCCCAAAGAACACCAAATCCTAAATTTACAAGAATAGTAATGAGGAAAAAAAATACATTTGCTGTAGACAGTGACAGAGCAGAAAAGAAAATAGCCTTTCTATGTGAAATCTGTTACAAGTCTGTAGTGAGAAAAAATGCTAAAAATTACATGATCCATCATCAGACATAGAAACAGTCTAAAAATCATTATTGACTCTTCATAGAGTGAGAGGTTATTTTCTTTACTTAATATTTATTTGGGCTTTATTAACAGGAGCATAGCCAGTAGATTGAGGGAAATTATTATCCCCTTTTATTCAGCATCCAAGTTTTGGACACTTTATTAGAAGACAGAACAGAGACACTTCAGATGGAGCCATTGAGACATCCTGGGGTACCTTCCAGCTTGAAATAACTCAAGAACCTTCTATTAAAATGCACAGTTAGGGGTAGAAAGCATACTAACAGTAGGAAAATATCAAAATGGATTTTGGTATAAGTTACATCACTATTGAAATGTGAACCTGCATGACATCATGCTAAGCACCTTGGTAGTTACTTCTCATAGCAGTAGTATGTTAATTTGGTTACATGTTGTACTATAGTTCCAGTGTTCCTAGTTGTGAAGCCAGAGCACTTCACAGAATCACAGAATCACAGAATATTATGAGTTGGAAGGGACCCACAAGGATCATCTAGTCCAACTCACCATCTAATACCCGTACAGCGACCAAGAGCACATCCCAGAGCATAATAACAACCTAGATGCCTCACAATCTAGCAGGCCACTCCGAGCCGGAAGGGGCCCAGGGTCATCCAGCCCTACACCCCCCAGCTAGACCAGCTAGACCATGTCACTAAGCTCCTCGTCCAGTCTTCTCTTAAACACTTGTATCTCTGTATCTCACTGTGACACTGAATGATGCTGTGTAGACATGCATACAGAGTTAAATGATAATGTTGCAATTGCAAAGCAATTCTGAAAGAGTCAAATGGGCAAGATAAGTCAGAAAAGGAAGCATCTTGTAGTGCCAGACCCTATTACGAGTGGCATAGCCTAAGAAGTCGTATCACTGAGAGCATCTTTAAGGCCAAGTGAAGAAGAGATCCTTTGATTTAAGGATATTCATTTCAATGACTCTATTCCCTTCTCTACTTTCCTGCAAAATCAAAAGACTTGAAGTCTTGGAAGTGTAAGTATCATCACCACTTTTACTCAAGAAGGGAATCATGCACTTTCCTTTTTTCTTGAAATCACACTTACAAACTATGTTTTACAATCCAACAAATTTGAACATCTCTTGCTGAGTACAGGAGAGTGCATTTTTTGTCATTAAGTGCTTGTGCTTCAAGCACTGTTAAAATTGAAGTGGTCATTCTAACAGAGTTGTTACTAGCTACAGAGCTGCTTTGCTGGTTTGAAGATGGCCTGAAGCTCAAGGTGTTACACAAAAGCTCACACTCCATTTGCCAGATGAGTTAGCTCGTTTGTGAAGCTGTAGGACCATACCATGAAGTCAGAGAAGCAGTGCTCCAGCTGAGTCTCAAATCCCTTTCCCATCCTCTGATGGAGTGTGTGCTGCCCTGGTCCCACAGAGTCTCTCAGGGATGCTTCACGCTCCATCTGACCTAAGAATGAGCCATGGAAGGCTCAGGAACTCCCAGAATTAAAGGTGACACTCTCATTTCAAGAAGTTTAGGGTCTTGTCCAAGTTTCATCTTGACCTTTTTTTATGATCCAGTTCTTTAGGTTATTAGAGATGCCTATGACCGAATTAAGGTGCAAACAAAACCATATGCCAAAGTCAGTAGTATGAATTTTTATTTAACAGTAAATATGAGGTAGAGAGAGATAGAAAGAAGTAGGGAGAAGAGAGAGGGGAGAGAGAGTGACACAGAGTCGGATTAAGTAGAAAAAATATCACCACTCCATGGATTCCAACAGTATCTCAGCAATCCCCTTTTTAAGGTCTTCTCAGTGATGAGAGTCCCAGTCTTGTCAAAGTGATGATTGCAATCTGGATCAGTCAAGAGAAGTCCAGGGTGGTAAGGGAATAAGCCTGTGTGATGAGGGAAGAAACCCTGGAATATGCTGAAGGAAGAAGCCTGTGGTGGTAAAGGAAGTCCTGTGTGATGAGGGAAGAAACTCATGTGGTGAGTGAAGTCCATGTGGTGAACCAAGTCTCAGGGACTTTTATCATGCTTAGGCTGGGTAGAAACACGCCCAGTACTCCCCTGGGGCAGTAAGTTTTGCAATGGATGATGTAATACTAGGTCATGGGACATTTCATGACTCTTTGACTCCTTCTAAGATGTTACGGCTGCCTGTTACATTAGCGTAGTTGAGTCCATTATGGTGCATCAGCAAAGACTAGTATCTTCAGGCTACATGTGAATTGTTCCAGTTGTTCCAGTTTTTGTGGGAGTCATCACATCTGAGTCATTTATGTAAGGACAAAGAAACACTACCTCCCCTCACAGAATTTGCCTCTTTATTTGTCTCGTTCAACATCCAGTTTGTAGGCTGGGGTGGTGAGTGTACACACTTTCAGCCCCTGGGCCAGCTTGAACCTTGATTGTTTGAGCCATTAGCATTCCAGTTTCTCACACTTGTGGATATGTTCTTCTGCTGGATCACTGTACCACTTTTATCTCAAGTTCCCTTCACAGTCTAAATTAATAGACATATTCTGGGAGGGGTGGGCTTAGTTAAGCAGTTGCTTTTTTGCACAATTTGCTACAGTGGGGAAACGTCTTTCTGTGATTTTAACACTGTTTAAGCTGTTAACCATTTCAGTCTTTCACGGTTTGCAAGGGGTTTGTTGCTACAGTTGATTTACAGGCCTGACTTTTCCTTGCAGAAATTTTCAAAATACAACATGCATTTTTTTCAGTAGTGAAAAAAAGGGTGAAGGTAGACTACAACCATAATTAGAGAACAGACTATTTTTTCACGTTTCGTCATAGGCAGCACTGTAGTAGCTGTCATTTTACTAAATTAATGTTAAGTAGTTTGGAGCCAGCCTTTAGATCTGGATGTCATTTTTACTTACTGGTACTTTCTTTAACATCCAATTCTTCTGGCATTTTTATTTGCCTGTGTCTAAAATGGTAGAAATTTTGTTTCCCCTTTGTCAAAGCATTGCTTGGGACATTCTCTAATCCAGCACAGGAGATTAACTTGCAGTGAACTGCAGTTCTGATGTGGGGCAGATGGGGAATGGAAAATGAATGACAAGGATTGAACGAAGAGATTTCACAGGGCAAAGCAGGGGCACAGAAAAGGTCAGTCATGCTTCAAAATTGTATCAGTAAGAGGAGATAAAGTGTTTAAATAAAGAACTGTGCTTGAGTCGTATATCCAGGAACAAGTCATTTTGCCTTGTGCAGTGTGCGGAGGATCTTAGAGTGCTAAGAGATTAGGAAAAGAAAAGACACCTGTCCAGGCTCCTAACCTATTTTTAACGGAAGGATTAACTTCCACTGCCTCTAAAATATCATTGTGCCTCCCCCAAATCCCTTTCCAACATTAAAGACAGCTGTGGCTCTAACCCCTTCTCCAGACAGGAGAAATTACAGATTAAATACTTGAATTTAATTAATTAATATCCACTTTGCTTTACACTTAGGGAAACAGTTTTAGGATATCAAGATAAATTCACTATCTGCATCCCAGGGAAAAGCACTTGCAGCCTGCTGGAAATAGTCAAAATGAGATTTCTGGATTAATTTGGCCCAGAGTTTTATGGAGTATTCTTGTCCCTGCCTACTTCGTATCTTTCTACCACTTTCACTTTATGTGTTTGGGATGAAGGAAAAGAACTTGTGATCCCCTGTAAATCTCTTAACTTTCTTATTTTCTTAGAAAGGAACCATGTGTTTTAAACAGATCTTGTTAGCTTGAAACTTCCAGTGAAATTGGAAAATTGGCAATATTTCCAGGAATTTTGATGTGGCAAGTACTGTCAATTAGCAGAGTTAGAAAGTATAAACAAACTGAAAATACAGGCCTAATCAATAAACAGTTTGCAAAAAATTAAAGGCAGATGACTGTGCCTACTTGTTATGATCTTCCTCCTGCTTAGCAACAGAGGAGTTATAGATTTAATTTGCCCCTTCTTGCATGTGCCAGTGCCTGAAGGATTTTCAAAACATGATAAAAAAAAAAACAGAGTTTAATGAAAGAAGTTTCTTTCATTTCTCAAAATATGGAGTCTTAAATAAAAAAACATAAATCCAAGATAAGCCTCTGCTGACTGCAGAAAGCAGCATTCTGAAATAAGTACCATTCAGCACAGAGTTTCTTTGAACTCCTTGCAGTTTAGAGATAAAAACCAGTTTATCTATCAATGATAACTGTGTGATCTGAGTTATTTGTGCAGCAATTTCTCCCGTGCTTTTCTCAGGTAAAATGGTGCCTGGGGACATAATTTTCTGTGACCAATCTGAAAATTCTAAAGAAAACAGAGCTTTGGAAATTAGGATGTCTCTCTACCCCACCTAGGACATCTTTGGAGCATAGCAGTGAAAACCCACACACAGTGTGAGTCCCCTTTGGAAGATATTTGTAAGTCGTTGTCAAGAAATCTGAATTCTCATTTCTATATAGCTTTGATATTCCGGTTGAGCTATTCTTCTGCCTCTTCAGCTATGAAAGCACACTTTCTAAGCATGTTTAAGTGATAGTATAACTTGGAGGTGAAAGAAATTGCTATATGATCTAGTCTTTTAAGACAAGATATTAATCATAGTGAACTAACCTTAAGATCTGAAAGAGAATTTTAATATCAAAATGCAGTTTGCAGGCATGAAATATTCAATTGCCTGTTTGATTTTTATTATTTTTTACATAAAGCATGGAGGATCTTAACCACATCACTGCTCTCTCTAGATGATTTCTGTCCTCCAGTATATTCCTGAATATCTCATTTGGACCTACAGGTGCTGCTCTTGTGTTTTCAAGGAACAAACACAGCAAGTTTGCTTAGAACAAAACATTAAGGGAATCAAGGGTTTTCTAATGGTTCCACAAGGCTCATTTTGGTTTCATGAGGAGTTTGAATTAAAGTATCTTGGTTTGATTAATCTTTTCTTAGATCTCCAGCTTTGTATGTGCAATCCTTCCCAGTTATCCCACTTCCTTCTTATGCCTTTGCTGTGCAAGCAAATATCCTTCATATCAGCACACAGTGAGATGTTTTAATTCATAGATTCATTAAACCTGTAAACAAGAGGGGTGTTTTCCATACTATGCAGTATGCCACAGTTTTCTATTTTCCACATAAATGTCACATAAAATAGCCCATCAGTGCCTAGAAAATATTTTTAGCCCTGGTAGAAAGTGCACCATACTCAATCTTTCCAAATTTTAGATTATTCAATAGCAAAGAAATTACAGATGTTTACATTTAATATATTCTTCCAATTAAAATCTGATATACTGGAGCTTGCTGGTTGAATGAAAACTCTTGCACATTTAGAAAATTGAGAATATAAAAAATATTCATTTGATCAGCTTTATAACATTGAAAAGGACAGCTGGCTCAGGAAGGCTCATTTTCTTGGTTTGCTGTCTATATAAACATTAGAACAGATTGCAAGAATTTATCTGCCAGAGGGTTTAATAGATAAAGCAGAGGTTCAATTATTTTCCTCTTAACTGATACTTTCTGATATTTGTCTACTATATAGAGGGAAAAACCAGGAAAGTTGCCTTCTACAGAATACAGTCTCACCAATTATATATAAAAGTACTGAATAGATGTAAAATAATAATTATTAATAAAAATTATTTATGTAAATCAGAAAAGCATACTTGTTGATAATGTCATCTTAGAGTCAGCTATTTTTAGTATATAGGACTTTCAAATGAGGAGAAATTATTTTCATTTCCAAAAGGCAAAAGTCTTGTTTAAGCTATTTTTCAGTGGTCTGGATGAAGGGACAGAGTTTGTTGACGTTACAAAACTTGGAGGAGCTGTTGATACACCAGAGGGCTGTGCTCCATTCAGCCAGACCTGGACAGTCTGACAAGTTGGATGGAGAGGAAATTAATGAAGTTCAAACAGGCAAATGTAGAGTCCTGCATCAAGGGAGGTGCAGCATGCACCAACACAGACTGGGAGTTGACCTGCTGGAAAGCAGCTCTGCAGAGAAGGACCTGAGGGTACTGGCAGACAACAAGCCTTCCATGAACTAGCAGTGTGTCCTTGTGGGCAAGAAGGCCAGTGGTATCCCGGAGTGCACTAGGAAGGGAATTGCCCACAGGTCAAGGGAGGTGATCCTGCCCCTCTGCTCAGCCCTAGTGGAGCCACATCTGGATTGTTGTACGTAGTTATGGGCTTCTCATGATGAGGAAGACATGGAACTACTGGAGGGAGTCCAGTGGAGGGCTACGAGGATGATTAGGAAATTGGAGTATGTCTCTTACAAGGAAAGGCTCAGGGAGCTGGGCCTTTTCAGCCTGGGAAGAAGTGGCTGAGAGGAGATCTTATCATTGCATACAGATACATGTATTAAGGGTGGGTGCCAAGAGGGTGGAGTCAGGCAATGGGCATTTGGCATAAACTCAAACACAGGAAGTTTATTCTGAAATTCTTCTTTCCTCTGAGGGTGACTGTGCACTGCAAGAGGTTCCCAGGGATTTTGTGAAGTCTTCTCCTCTGGAGGTGTTCCAAACCCCCTGGACACAATTCTTTGCAACCTGCTCTGAGTGAACTTGCTTCAGCAGGGAGGTTGGGCTAGGTGACCTGCAAAGACTCTTTCCAACCATTCTGTGATTCTGTGATGCACCATGTTAAATGCAGAATCTGTATTCAGCAACTGCTCTGGATTTGTGTACAGCTGACCCAAACATATGGACCCTCAGTTGTAATGCCACAGAATCTGTAGAAGCTTTGGTGCTCTGGGGATTCAAATCTTGCCCAAGTCATCAAATTTTGAAAAACACAGTGCAGAAAAATTACATCACATCCTAAGAGCTGTTTTTAGGTAATGTTTCTGTGACATGACTGTTCTCTGCTAGATTTTTAATAATCTATGATTATGCCTTCTGCCTTGGAAGGATTTCTTTTACCTTAATGAGGATATCCAGCTGTATCACTCCTTAGTATTGCATTTTGCATGACTTGAGAGTATTAGAGAAAAAGACCCTATGCGTCTGCTTTGAAGGACTGTATGTTTTATTTACATATAAACATATTCTCACTAATTTCCCATATTTTCAGCAGTTACAAAATAGGTATTAATCCCTGTTTATTTTTCCCTTGCAATATTCCCTGTAATATTTTTCCCTTGCAGGCTCATTCATTGTGTAGTCTGAGAAAACTAAGAAATTAATTGTCTTGCAAAGGGGTAAGCTTGTGTCACCGTCCACCCAGCTAGGCTGGACGTGTGATGGTTCATTTGCTGAATCTCAAAGTGCAAAAGAAAATTCCGAAAAAGGGTTTAGCTTTGGTCAAACAGTGAAGGTTTATGATGTGCCTGAAAAGCGGGAACGTGACAAGTGAAAGTGAGATAGGAAAGGTGAAGAGAAAGGGAGAGAGAAAGAGTATATAGCTGCCACCAGACAACCAAGTCCTCAAGGCATTCCTACAGACTGTCATTGATTCTTCAGTGGGAGAAGCTTCCAAAGTCCAGTTGCTAAGAGGCCTTCTTTTATACTAGATGTTACCCCCTCCCCCCTCCTGTCATGGGGAGACCCCTTTTGTTCTAGTGTAAAATTTTTCTCCTTTTTACTGGAACAGACAATAGGTTTCTCTTCTTATCTCCCCTTCCCTCCCCTGAAAGGAATGTGGTCAGGGGAGGGGCTTTCTCCTTTTTACCTGACAAACAATGGAGGATCCTGTGTCTTATCTTCCCTTCCAGGCAAGGCATGTGGCCAGGGGAAGGACTTTCTACTGGACAACCAATGGAGGATTGTTTTTCTTATCTTCCCTTCCCAGCAAGGCATGTGACTAGGGGAGGGGTCTGAGGGCTGGGGCAGGCTGAGTGACAGCCAATGGCATGTGAAGACATGCCCACAAGGCATGTGACATGGGAGGGGCCTGAGGCACTATAACTACAGCTGCTGGACCTCAGGAGGAGGGTTTGTAGACCTTCTGGACTGAGGAAGCCTCATTTTCACCTCTGATCTCTACCGCCACCATTTTGCCCAGGACCATGTGAACCTTTGACTCCCCATCTCAGCACAGCTTTTCCCCTGCCGACCGCTGGATCTCCCTGCAGCCCCCTGGACACTTCAGGAAAGGATCACTGTTACTCCACTGGTTTGCCTACCCTGAACTCTATTCCCCTGCCCCTGGAATCCCAGGGATGCCCTGGTTTCCCTTGAACTAGGCATCCCCCTCATGCTTGTTTATTTCCCAGCTGTCTACAGTTGTCATTGTTCCATTGTTATTGATAATACTATTTTTTTTCCTTTCTCCCAGTAAAGTTGTTATTTTTCTCCATATGTATTATTCAAATATTTCTAAATTCAGTTCTTACTTCATCTTAATTGACCCAGGACATCTCCTCTGTTCCAATCTGTCTTTCTGTGCCACATATGTCCAAGGAAGTGTCCAAGGCAAGGTCAGTCTCGAGTGGCCATTTGCCAGGAAGTGTGCTTTCGTGTTGCAATGACAGCGCTGTATGATTCACAGCGTATCTTGTTTTATCCCCTGGATAATGGAAGAGAATAAGCATATCTTGTACCACACTGTCATTGCTCTGGGGTATCAGCACTCTGGTTCCCATAGGAGCCACATTCCAGTCTCGGTCCAGGGAGCATCACTAGCAGGCCAAACTCTTGTCAAGACCTTAGCCTCAGTTTTTGGGGTACCTGTATTGTCTCTGACAATGTTGAGACAATATTCCTCTTCTGACCAACTCTTACAGCTTGTTTTCTGTGCTTACTCATGGAATTCTTTAAAAAAGATAGTCACAAACCCCAGTGTTTCTCATAGCGTGCTAACATTAAATGCTGTTCAGGTAACTCAGTGATTTGAAATATGTGGATCAAATTCTCTGCAAGGTTTAATCCAGGCATATGCTGCCAATGTTCCAATTGTTCATATGTTTGAAGAAGAACTTGTAAATTCTTAAAAGAAGTATGAATAAATTTGTTAAAATTTTTAAGGATTAATGGAATCATTTACCACCAGTCAAGTGATCCGGGATTTCCTTTAAAATATTACAGTATTAAATGCTCTGCTTAGATAAAAATAAAGCACAGAAAATGCAATTTAAGAAAAAATCATGTTAACAAAGTCTTAATTAAGAGATCAAATAGCTGTGCAGCTCCACACTGTCCTTTGCCCATGACCAGTGGCAGAGAGGACAGGACCTACAGAAGGCAGAGACCTTCCCCAGGCATCCTCAGCTTTCACAGTCATGAATTTTTGATTGAATCAGCAGTGGGTCCACCCCTGTGAATTGATCTAATCCCTTTCTGAAGACTTTAATTTTGGCTCTTCAGAAGGTTGCCCCACCTTCTCTTTCCCAAGCTGTAGATAGCAAATTCATGGGCACAGCAAACTCAATCTTTTGAGCTGACACTGTGTTCTGCTTCTGACTGCCATGCTGCCTTTCTCTTCATGAGTTCATTGCTATGGTTTTTTGAGGTGAAGATACTGAAATGATCAGCAATACTCAGAATTTAGTCGCATGGCATTAACTAGCAATAGTTTGTTTCATGTGTTATTTGTGTTCTAACTCTTAAAGTACTATTGTCTGCATTACTGAGTTTATGTTTTTAGAGAAGTAGGAACACATTTCAAGGTCTCTTGAGTAATAATAATTAATTTAGGTCTCATTTCTGCTTAAGCGGAGTTATTTTTTCTCTATGTGCATCATATTGCATTTCTTTTTATGAGATCTTGTCTGCCACTTCACTCAACCCACTCAGTACTGACGGTTTTACAGCTCTTCCATACTTGTTTTAGATGTGACCATTCCGAGTGATAAAAAATTGTTCATTATGGAAATTCACAGTTCATTTCTACCTTTGCTCCTTAGTATTTACCTAATTAATCCCCTATGAGAGTCGTTCCTTCCTATCCCTTCAAAGTAAGTATTTCACCATGAAGGGTTGTTAAAAATTAAGATTCCTAACATATTCTAACATGGTCATTTTGTGAACAACTTGCACATCAGATAATCTGCATCCTTTAAAGCACTCACACTTGTAAATAAAGACAAACAAATCGTCCCTTCCCAAGGAAGCAGCAGGGACCGTGGCAGCGAGAATATTGTGGCTTAGGAGAACTCTCAGCAACAGTTCCACTGGAAAGAGAAGGAGGGACCAGAAACTCCTCAGGACATTACTGGAAGGGAAAGAGCCAGGAGATAAACTTCTATCTTATTATTATATTATCTAGAAATGTGCATTTAGAATGGATACCTTTACCGGGAAGGTAAAGACTATTGGATTTAAGGGGAAGAAGAGAAGAACACAAAGTTTCTCCGTCCCTTCCCTTTTCTCAGGATTTGAATCAGAATTAGACTCTTGTGGCTCTTCCACCTCCAGTTTTGATTTTAGCAGACGTCTCAAACACACAGACATCTGCTCTATTCACTTGTCAGGTACAAGAAGTCCAAAAAAAATGTTCTGGCAAATTAATAGGATTTCCCACCCTCCCACGCCCCTCACTACTGAAATTATGACTCTACTTAAATATTTAGGCTAGCAAAAACATTTTAGGGTTAGAAATGGCAAGTATAGAAATTGTAACTATGGCATCTCTGCCATACATATTTCATGTTCTTTCTTACTACTAAATTTCTTACTTTTTCACATATGGCAGTCTCATTTACAGACGTCCACTGATATGCAGTAGAAACATGGTAATTTCAGACAGACCTTTTCTTATGTCTACAAGCACATTTTAATGTTAGTTTTAATGATTCTTGGTGATGCTTTAAGAATTGATATGATGCAAAAGGCTCCGTGTGAATATAAACTGTTCCAGTGTCAAGTTACTCTTTTACATGTTTACTCACTGACATGCATTTATGGCAGTTACACATCTGCATCAAGGGCAAAATAAACATAATTTTTGTAGAACTTGTGGCTATTCATATAGTGTCTTTTAAAGCATAGAAAGGTTTTGACATTGTGACATAATTTAAGTCTGTATTTCCTTAGCAACAAGACATTTCTGAAGTACACTAGTTATGTGTGTATTACTAAAGTCAAGATTTAATTCGTGTTCTTGCCTGATCTAGTAGTTAAAGAAATTGTAAAGAAGCATGCAGTTTGATTATGGCTTGCACTTCAGAGTACTCACTTATGTTTTCAGTCCTCAGAAAATTAATTTTTTACACTGTAAACATCACTTGCATCCATACTAGAAACAAAAGTCACTTCGAGGTGTGTGTATTGTGATTTTGTATGAGATGTGCAATCTGTGTTAGTCACCATCACCTTCAGGGAATGTTTATCAGAGGACTGGAAAATTTGTTCTGCAGCATTGTATTCTGAATATGTCTCCTGTTAGAGCTTCAGTTCATATGAGCATTGATAGCCTAGATATTTCCCAAGTTCTCAGTAGATAATAAAATTTTAAGGATATATTAGTTTTGAACATTGAAACACAACTGTTTTTAAATACCACTTGCAGGTGGATAGTGGGGTTGAGCTGCTGTGTTAAGTTTGCCAAGACTGAAGTGTGGGACTGGGAAAGGACATCATTAGGATATTAATAGAAAATATAGTCACATTTAATTGTGATAAGCATATTTATGAGTAGTAGAGAGAAAAAAAATAACGTGCTATAGCATATGCATTTAGTTAAAAAACAAAGGATAATAGGGTAGAAACACTGGGAAAAAATCAAGTATAATATTTAGAAAATTCAATGGAAAATGAGGGAAAAGACAGAACAAGAGCATGGATGGAGTAAACAGAAAGGTGGAGAACCACAGAGAACAAAAGGAGAAGCAAAGTGGTTCTGCAATGTTTTGTGAAGGAAGCTGAGACGTTTGCATGTAGTACATCTGTGTACTCATAGCTAACTATAAATTCAATTCTATTCATAGATTATTCAGGTCTAGTTAGAGAGCTGCACATCTCAATAAATCTTCACTATTATTTCAATTTATCAATTAACATATTCGAATGGAGGAGAACAACGTCATGAATGCTGGGCATTTTCATAAATGATTTCGTGTATAAAATAAATCATGTTAGTAGTTCTCCTATTGCAACATAAAAATAAAGAAATTCTGTAAACTAGGAGGTGGAATGTAATTTATGACTGCTACTTATTGTGCAAATTTGCCTCATTTTCCTGGTTTTAGTGCCTTATTGTCCTCCTGATCTGTTTATTATCCTGTTACATGCCAAGTTTTCAAAATACCTGAACCATAAACTTATTTGGGACTTCATATGTATATGCCATGTATATCTATGCATCTAGATCTTGAATTTTTAGTGAAAAAACACTGTTCAGTGTTAATGCAAATGACATAGCATAAGAATTTATATTCATGCACGTTTTTACACAAGCTGGGTTTTAATTCATATATAACTTTCTTCCAAATGAACTCATTTTCTTTTGCCTGTGAACATCACCATTTGTTTCAGTATACTTTAACTGTGACTATTGTTTCTTGTCTAGCTGTGCCCCATAAAATAGGGCGGATAATTGATGGAAGTCCTGCGGATCGCTGTGCAAAACTTAAAGTTGGAGACCGGATCTTAGCTGTGAATGGCCAGTCTATTATTAACATGCCTCATGCAGATATTGTGAAGCTAATTAAAGATGCAGGTCTCAGTGTAACTCTTCGCATCATTCCTCAGGAGGGTAAGTCAATGGCCCTTAAAAACAGGAAGAAAATTTTAAGTAGCCTCCAATTAGCTTAAATTATGTCACTGCTTGAAAGAGAATCTTCTGTTTCGCTTCCTCAGCTGTAACGTGCAGCACACTAAAATTATGGTCTTAGAACTAGCTCAAGTAGAATCTGAATTCTAGAAAGGATTCCAAGATATGAAAAGGGTATTTAAAGCAAGCCTGGAGAAACCTGAGAGAGAGATGATGTTAATGTCTTTTGGAAGAATTGTATTCTACATGGAAATGCACTCCAAAAGAGAGCCAAGTTTTGAGTTCATTCACTTATATCATTCTGCAAGCCAAACCAAAGTTTGTCAGAGTGATTCACAAGAGACTTCAATGGTTGTCACCAGGCATGTTCAGCTACTAACTGCCTGTGACAAAAAGTGATGTGAAGGAAGAATTTATATTTTACAGTTTCCTCTGTCATTATCATATAGTGTTATATCACTATGAATCCACAAGGCAGGAAAAAACTGAGCCCTCAATTATCTCGTTTGTAGGGTAAGGATAAGGGGACAGATTCATTATTCTGGTCATTACTCCACATCTAATCAGTGAAGATCTTTTGATGTTGGTTCTATGGGATTTGGTTTGATTTCAGGGCTGTTTTTTGGTTTAACAAGGTGCTACACTACTGCATGAATTATACCAGATTAATGAGACTGTGGCTTTCTATCTGAGCAACAAGTACCAGTACAGCTGGGAATGTCACACAGCAAGTAATATACTTACTTAATGATCTGCAGTTCAGTGAGACGACCTTCACCTTCTGCTGCAGCATCCAGCAACAAAACAGGGAAATAGTCTGACACTGGCCATGCACTGCAGCTAAGAGAAATTATCTACTTTGTTAAGTGAATTCAGTGAAGGGTAAAACACAAACACACGAATTCAGAATTCACATCAATTAGCATCTGTATGATAGCTGAAGGTCAGCCTTGCAAGCATCTCCAAACAAGTGTGATGCTCCATACAGTCCACGCAGTTTATTTAGGCCTCTCTGGTGTCAAGCTTAAATAACAGAATCACAGAATACTGTGAGTTGGAAGGGACCCACAAGGATCATATAGTCCAACTCACCATCTAACACCTGTACAGAGACTGAACGCACACCCCAGAGTAGTAAACATAAACCTAGATCCCTCGCAGGCTCACAGTCCACTCCGAGCCAGGAGAGACCCACAGGACCATCAGCCCTACACNAATCTCAAGCCACTCCTCCCCCAGTCGATAGCGGTGCATGGGGTTGTTATGTCCAAAGTGAAGAACCTGGCACTTAGTCTTGTTAAACCTCACAAAATTAAAAGTTCAGTGTTAGAGATGGATACATTAAATTAAAAAGAAAGCAGAAGTGCATCTGAGTTGTAGCACTAAAAGATGTTCTCTGGTGCTAGTGGTGAGAAATCATCTGTGCCTAAGGCATGGTTTCACTGTGTGACTGTGTGACACTGGACACCTCATTTGCCTTCCCAGCTTCTAAGAATTCAGAAAAAAAATCTAATGCTCTGTAATACATTTTCAGGTGAAAAATACCATATAAATGCAAAGCAGTTTTAGAAGCTCATGATTTGACTAGTTCATCCATAGTTATGAGACTAATGTAGAAATGAGGGACAACATTTCCCATACTCCTCTCTGAAACTTGCAATACAAAAGAGACTCACAGATGCAGAATAGGCAATTACAGCCTTAAGCATAGTAATTACACAGAAAAGTATTGTTTGTGCCTGCATGAGGAGAGTTTTAAGGGCAAATACATATACAAAATTTTTTTTACAATTTATCGTAAATTGAAAACATTTTTAATAAAGTAACCAATTTTTTTAAATAATTACAAGCATAAATTAGGTAAGTAGAGAACCTTTAGAAATGTGCAGTCATAGGGAAAAACTCGTGTTGAGAACTGGCTGGATAGCTGAGCCCAGAGAGTGGCGGTAAATGTTGCCACATCCAGTTGGCAACCAGTCACTAGTGGTGACCCCAGGGATCAGTATTGGGCCCGATCCTGTTTAATGTCTTTATTGATGATCTGGACAAGGGGATTGAGTCCACCATTAGCAAGTTTGCAGATGACACCGAGTTGGGAACAAGTGTCACTCTGTTAGAGGGTAGGAGGGTGCTGCAGAGAGACCTTGACAGGGTGGATAGATGATCAGAATCCAACAGCAAGGGATTTAGCAAGTCCAAGCGCTTGGTTCTGCACTTTGGACACAACAACCCTCCACAGCAATACCGGCGAGAGACTGAGTGGCTGAAGAGCAGCCAGGCAGAAAAGGACCTGAGGGTGCTGGTTGACAGCAGGATGAACATGAGCCAGCAGCGTGCCCAGGTGGCCAAAAAGGCCAATGGCATCCTGGCCTGTATCAGGAATAGTGTGGCCAGCAGGACTAGGGAAGTCATTCTTCCCCTATACTCAGCACTGGTTAGACCACACCTTGAGTGCTGTGTCCAGTTCTGGGCCCCTCAGTTTAAGAAAGATGTTGAGATTCTCAAAAACATCCAGAGAAGAACAATGAGAATGGTGAAGGGACTGGAGCACAACCTCTGTGAGGAGTGGTTGAGGGAGCTGGGGTTGTTTAGATTGGAGAAGAGGAGGCTCAGGGAAGACCTTATCACTCTCTACAACTAAATGAAAAGAGATTGTAGCCAGGTGGGGGTCCGTCTCTTCTCTCAGGAAACCAGTGACAGAATAAGAGGACAGTCTGAAGCTGCTCCAGGGGAAGTTCAGGTTGGAAATTAGGAAAACATTCTTTACAGAAAGAGGGATTGGTCATTAGAATGGGCTGCCCAGGGAGGTGGTGGAGTCATGGTCTGTGGAAGTGTTTAAAAAGAGACTAGATGTGGCACTTAGTACCATGGCTTTATTGATGAGATGGTGTTAGGTAGTAGGTTGGACTTGATGATCCCAAAGGTCTTTTCCAACCTAGTTAATTATGTGATTCTCTGTTAGCAATTAAAAAATAAAATAACTAAAAATACAGACTAGATTCAAATGTAAAACTAGGTGAGTTCTGGATTGTGTGTAGCTGTTGCTGCTAGGGATACTTGGATCTTAGCAAAACCTTTGACACAGTTTCACACGGTAAGCCTCCGGAGAAACTCTTAGACCACGGACTGGGTAGAAGCATTTTATGCTGGGTTAGGAATTGGTTGGATGGACGAGCACAGAGAGTGTTGGTAAATGGTGCAACATCCAGCTGGCAGCCAGTCATTAGTGGAGTCCCACAGGGATCAGTGTTAGGCCCGGCACTGTTCAAGATCTTTATTGACCATATGGACAAGGGACTTGAGTCCACCATTAGCAAGTTTGCAGATGATACCAAGCTGGGGGCAAATGTTGAACTGCCAGAGGGTAGAAGGACCCTTCAGAGGGACCTTGACAGGCTAGAGAAATGGGCAGACTCCAATAATATGAGATTTAACAATTCTAAGTGCCGGGTTCTTCACTTTGGACATAACAGCCCCATGCATTCGACTGGGGAATGAGTTGGTGGAGTCATCATCCCTGGAGATGTTTAAGAGAAGACTCGATGATGAGTTCAGCTACATGGTCAAGTTGGTGGGATGCTTGGATGGATGGAGCGTGGTGCCCGTGGTTCCACGCTTGTGGGCCTGATCCCTGGGTGGGCGTTTGCTTGGGAGTTGGACTAGATGATCCTGTGGTTCGCTTCCAACTCAGAATAACCTGTGAACCTGTGAACCATATACCTGTCCATTTTGGATGCTCTGCACCATGCCACACTGGCCTTGCTCATTCTGTTGCAAGCAGGAGTAAAAAAATAGAATGTATGCCTTTGCTGTTGACAATGCAGGAACTTCTGCAGTGCTCTGTCCTCCTTTGGGTGGAGTCTGTCATTTAGACATCTGACTAGGTAAATGATGAACTGTGTGTTTCAGAAGAAATATATTTGATATGATTTGATATTTGATATTAGATATTATCTCAGTGCCAAATGTGTCTTCCCTCAAGAGCAGCAGGAAGCCCAAAGGAAGATTAACATCCTTTATTTGTACAAGGCCACAAAACCATATTCCTGCACCAATCTTTGTGGTTTTGAATTTTAAGCTGCTTGGAAAAAAGATTCTCTTTCTCTGAAGTGTCATTCTGTGAAATCCAGGTCATTTGACAAAATACAGTTAAATTAACCATCAGTTTAAATGGTTAGTCAGAATTTATTCAGATTGGTTTTCCTGTTTTATGGTTCACAGTCCCCAAAAATTTAAAAAGACAGGAAACTCCTGAGCTTAAAGACTGCAGGAGCTAACATAAGGACACCACTGTTTTAGTTTTCATGACAAATCTGTCATCCCAAACAGCAGTGAGAGCATTAAAATTGTTCGTTGTCTCACAATGAAAAGTTTTTTTTCTGAGTGGAAAGCATTTCAAAGATCTAATAGCTGTGCTAAAGCACATGGAGAACAGGGAGGTGATTCAGGATAGTCAGCACATCTTCACCAAGATTAAGTCCTGTTTGACCAACCTAGTGTCATTCGACAGTAGAGTGGCTACATCAGTGGACTACAATGGACAAGGGAAGAGCTAAGGATCTTGTGTATCTGAGAGCAGCCCTATGGAGAAGGACTTGGGGGTACTGGTGGGTGAAAAGCTGGACATGACCTGCCAATGTGAACTTGCAGCCCAGAAAGCTAGTTGCATCCTGGGCTGCATTACAGGAATTGTCTCCAGCAGATCAAGGGAGGTGATTCTGCCCCTCTAGTCCACTCCGGTGAGATCCCACCTGGGGTGCTGCATCCAGCTCTGGGGTTCTCTGGACCTGTTGGAATGAGTTGTAACAAGGGTCATGAAAATGGTCAGAGGGCTGGAGCACCTTTCCTGTAAGGATAGGCTGAGAGAGTTGGGGTTGTTCAGCCTGGAGAAGCAAAGGCTCCGCAGAGACCTTATTGCAGCCTTTCAGTCCTTAGCAGGGTTTGTTACCATAGGACAAGGGGTAATGGTTCTGAAATAAAAGAGGGTAGATTCAGACAGATATGTATAAGAAAGAGATTTTTTTATTATGAAACACCGGAACAGGTTGCCCAGAGAGGTGGTAAATGCACCATCCTGGCATCCCTGACAAAATTCTAGTCCAGATTGACAGAGTTCTGAGCAACCTGGTCTAGCTGAAGATGTCCCTGCTCAGTGTGGACGGGTTGGACTAGATAGCCTTTAAGAGTCCTTTCCAACCCTAACTATTCTCTGATTCTTTGGTTCTGTGATTTTATGATTGGTATATCTATGCTTTAAAAGAAAACATGAAACATAGAAGCAATTTGCCTTATTCAGTTGGGTTTTAGATAATGAAGATGTCAACTAGAATTACGGAAGTGACCAAGATTTTAGATGCAACAGACTTACAAAAGGAAACCTTTAGGTTCGAATGTCTTAAAATCTAATTATAACCCAAGAGAGTAAAAGCGACAAAGGATAAATTTGCAGAGGTAGTGTGTGACAAAAAATTATTATTGTCTACCTTTGCCCTTTATTAAACGCTGCACTGTGACAGATTTTTAATCTCCAGCTTCCCATTACGCAGAGCTGAACAGCCCAGCATCGGCCCCCAGCTCGGAGAAGCAGAGCCCCATGGCCCAGCAGCACAGCCCCATGGCCCAGCAGAGTCCCCTGGCACAGCAGAGCCCCGTCGCCCAGCACAGCCCCATCGCCCAGCCACCGCCTCCACAGCCCCTCCAGCCACAGGGACACGAAAACAGGTTTCTTCTCTTTTTTTTTCTTGTATATGAGTGTTCAGTAGTCAGGAAGATACAGATTTTATATGTAGTGTATCATTTACCACCCAATTTTTCATGTGTAATTTATGCATGTGCATTAACAAATTTATCTGTAGTGGAAATTAAATGGTAGGAAGAAAGGAATTTTGTGACCAGCTGTATTAAAAGCTGTGTATATAAAAAGCACACTCAGGCTGTGGGGTGGTACAACTGTCTTTGACCTCCAATCAACACTATTTAGTTTTTAGATTACGTATTTTTGAGCACATTAAATGAGGCTGATTACACTGACTGTCTTTATGCTAATCTTCAGTAACCAACACACATCATCAAGACCCTCTTCCCCAAATGATGCTGGTTACAAGATTGTAACTTTTCACTTCTAAAGATACTTTAGTTCAGTTGTGATTTAGACACTACATCCTCTCATTCTTCTCACTTAACGGATGTAGCACTTTCACTTGCCCAAAATTATTTTCTCTCAATTAGTCATACTAGGAAAATTACTTTGCCTTATATTTCATTGAGTACTTTTTCCAAAAGTGATCAGCTCCTAGAAGACATATGACAAAATTCAATACAAAGCTTTCACAAATGTCTCTGCACAGTCGGAAGTCAGTATTAAATATCTGTTAAACTGGGAATTTTCAGATGTAACCAACAAACTGTATTAATTAAAGTTCTGATGAAAATAATTGGTCATATCTCCATTTACATATTCAGCAAAAATTACAGTGGCTCCATCTGTGAATAAAAGCATCATCTTCTAAGATACAGCTGTAGTCTTATCTTAGAAACCTGCCTAAGGATGACTCTTATTTCAGAGAAAGGTCCATTATTGCTAGTTCATATAGTGTTGTTTTTCACTCAGTTTTGTAAGTTAGACTGCAGCTTGTTTATATAGGTTGTATACATGATACCTATATTTGGTTTCTTTACCAAAAGCTATAAGATATTTAAAACTTTTAGGAATATTAACTAATTTTTTTACTTCCAATACTAATAAGGCTCAGTATCACAGTAAGCCTGTTTGTTCTCTGTCTTCTTTTTAGAGGGTCATGATACTGAGTAAAGAAATTAAGAGGATTGCATGTATACATGCAGGTCTTAGTATAGATGCCTTGCACAGGTTTTAAAACAACACGTGGCAGCAGTCTATTCTCAGAAAAGTCAATGGAAAATTGTTCAAGTTCAAGCTGAATGTTAGGCATTCAGCTTATTAAAAGTATTATGTAAGAAGATTTACCATAATGTTACTGTAACTATATTAGTGAGGTAATGACATTTTGAAACATATCTGTAATATCTTGAAACATTTAGATACTGGTTACCTTTTTATATATAAATTAGCATAATCAGAAACAATGCCCTCATTTTTTCAGAATATAATATTTTTTTTAATCAGTAAGTACATTTCAAAATCCTTTTCACAGTCTGTATTTGTCTGTGTACCTTCATGTGTCCATGTACATACATGGTCACTTTATTGATTGAAAACTTCCAGACCATTGTTAAAGCAGATATTGAAATATCTACTTCCTGTAGAGGAAAAAAGTATTTCCTTCATCTGCTAGGGAAGAAAGTAAAAACACCCACTATGTGAACACTTCTGTTAAAATCTAACCCAAATCACTATTACAGTGTTACTGCCTTGCTGAAACAGTTCCAGACTCCCTCCATGCCACTACAGCACAGCACATGGCTGAGGTATGAAGGTTTGCTGTAAGAAGTGGTTTTTACTTCACCCTGAAGTGTGAAATGCCATTATGATTACCATGTGGTGAGGAAAATTCATTTCTGAGTAAATTAAATAACTAATTGCTGTACCTCAGGAAGTTGCATATTCTTTGAAATCTTAGGATCCATCTCCCTGCTACCAGTTAAAGCAATATTTTGTTATTAGTTCTTCATTAGTCAGATAAGTTTTCACTTTTTGTTATTTCAGTGAATAACTACTGACAGGACTTACTACAGACTTTTAGCCAGATAGCGTATGATAATAATAATAATGAACACTATATTAACAGATTATATCTTCAAATAACACTTCTCATTAAAAAGGTATCAGCTAGGACAAATATTGTCTCTTTTTTAACCTTAAGAAGCTCACAAGAATAATAGTTTATGCCAATGAAATTAACATAAACTGCATTGATGTTCCGTTTATTCTATAAAAATATTGATTCTGGAAAAAAGCTATTTATAAACTCATTGAATTACTTTGTAGTGAGTACAGTGAATGTTTTCACATACAGTTTTATCTTCCAAATAGGCAAGGTAAGTGGGAATCAAGATGTTTTACTGTTCCTGTCGCTTTGAGTCTAATCATGATCTCACTGATACAAGCTGGAAAATTGCACAGTATGCCCTGAGGGAAAATTGCTTATGCTCATGTTTTAGAAGTGCTCACTGTTTTTGGATGCCTCAACTATTTACCCCTGAGAGTTTTGCTTCTCTGTGAAAATCTGTTTTATGCAATTTTGCGATCAGGCGGATTGCTTTCACTCCTCAATTTTGCATGCAATGCATATTCCCAATGGTTTGCTACTTTGTGAAACTAAGCCATTTTGCCTTTCTCAGTTATAGGTCAGAAGTAAAAGCCAGACAGGATGTGAAACCTGATATCCGGCAACCTCCGTTTACAGACTACAGGCAATCCTCGACAGACTACCGACAGCCTCCGCTGGACTACAGGCATCCTCCAGTGATGGATTACCAGCAGCCACCACCCCTCGACTACAGGCAGCCACCCTTGATGGATTACAGGCAACACTCACCTGACACCAGGCAGTACCCTCTGTCAGAGTACAGGCAGCCCCAGGTACAAACCAAAATAATTAGAGCACTCCTAAACAGAAGGCATTAGGCTCTGCAGCGGGAGGTCATGTGTATTAGTAAGGAAGATGACATTAGAGAAGTAAAAGACATTTATTGGTTTTACCCAGAGTTACTATTTCTCTGTAGAGAAAGTTACTTCCAAACCATTAATATTAACAACTATGTGATCTGTAAAATAACATTAGATTTATAATTGTGTGACTATAATGCTGAATAACTGCTGTTTTTAAGGTACTGGAGACTTAAAATAAAAATTCTAACATAAACTGCCTTTGTAGTGAAAATATTCTGCATTTCATTATCTAAATAACAAATCCTTATGCCTGTGTGCATACTCTGTTAGATGTTTCCTAGCATCTAGAGAGATGCTTGGACTGACTGTTTCTCATCATCTCCAGTTTAATTCTCTAATCATGGCACTACACAGTCCCAGCTTGGTCTTTGTTTTCTCCTGCGCCCATGTCTCTTCCACTCCTGGCTGACAATGCATCAGAAAATAAATTGCAGTTAACCCTCCCAAGACCTACAGACCTGGTAGTTTGGGCCCATAAAGGAAAAGCTGCAAAGGTGAATCTCAGTCTCTGAAGACACAGAAAGGAGGAAGCTCAAACTCCTCCTTCTCACATCCTCTGCAAGGGACACATTTTAACTAAAGTGATAAGAGTTTCTGTACTTTGTGACTCCATGCAGTCAAACCTGCCCATCGCGTTAATTCTAGGAATGTAGGAGATTTCTCTCCTACTGATTTTTACTTGTGGTGATACTTATACAGGAACTGTCTTCTACCTTTCATGCTAAATCAACCCTTCCACATAGGCATAAACATTTATACCCGGGTGCCATGAAAGTATTGAGGGTGAATACGGAACTCATCTCAATAACTTTTAGTACCAAGCAACTGCTTGGTAAGATCCTCTTTCAGGGTGTTTTAGACTTAAGCATTTACATATTTCTAAAGTTGCTTTTCAGAAATGCCCAAAAATTGTGAGTGCAGAAGTATACTTTAAGATACCTTTGCTTTTATCAATTGGATCAATGCATTTTTGAAGAGTAGTATTTTAAAGTTTTCTTGAATGTATACCACACTGTTCATGTAGTTAATTATCTTTCATACTGTGTTTGTCTGTACAGGACTTTGATTATTTCACCGTTGATTTGGAAAAAGGAGCCAAAGGGTTTGGATTTAGTATCCGAGGAGGAAGGGAATACAAAATGGATTTGTATGTGTTAAGGTTAGCAGAAGATGGACCAGCAATAAGAAATGGAAGGATGAGGGTGAGTAAAATGCATTGTAACATTTTTTTTTTCAACATTTACCAATGTGCTTGGTGATGAGGTCAAAGAGAAAGCCCTTTTTCCATCTCTGATCAGGTTTTAAAAAACTGATGCCAAATACTTCTTACAATATAAACTCATTCTGTCGGAGTTCAAGAAATTAGTTCATACATATAGTAGATCTGTGTAGTTTCTTTGCAGAATAAATATATTACTTATGGTTGATAATAGCTTTTACCATATTATGATTTTTTTCTCTATAGATTTTCACTCTTGTCTAAGCAACTTAAAATTTTCTGACAAAGTTTGATATTTCTTGGATACGAATAGCGTAATTAGCAGTTATGTCTCTAATTACAAAAGCAAAGTGATAACTATATGACACGTATTGGATAACTATGAAACCTAAGACTTTATCTATGTTATTTCACTAATTTAAGGAAGTTGCCTTTGTAGTCTTTGCTTAATTTGTTTATTGATACTTTTCAATCCTGTTTGTAAGGATCCTCATTAAAAAAGGGGGGGAAAAGCAAACACATAGTCTATGTAGGAAAAATAACCTAATCAAAAATAGATGGGTTTAATCTGTCCAGTTGTGATAAAGACAAGGTATAAACTCATCCAGGCTTGATGATACTTTGCAGGAAAGTTAGTACACAAAAAGGAGAAGGAAAGAACATAGGCAAGACTACCAAGAGTCAACATAAAAATTGTATATGTATCTAATTAGTACGGTTATATTCAACTAGTATTCAATTATAAAGATGGGCAATGAAAATTGTGTTCTGTACAGTGGTAATGGCAGATTTTACAAACATCATGTTTGTTACACATTTTCTTTCACAATTCTAACAATCTGATCAAATTGAATGTCTTACCGAGAGAGCACTGCCTTTCTTTGCATAATTTGGGAGTTTTAATGTGCTTCATATCAGGCTTATCTTGGTCACTTCTTACAATTATAAGATTCAGTTAGTCCTCAGCTCTGTCATGGAATGCAAACCTCTGGCACTCGGAGCTTGCGCAGTGTAGTAGTGGTATTAGTAGCTCCTGTGTCAAGAAAGTCAGTGGGGTAGACAGGCAAATGGTAACTGAGAAATACTCCCACAGTATTTTTTTGTGGTAAATACAGATGAATTTGTTCTGCAGTTAGAACTTTGACTTAAGAATATCTTCTCTAGTGGGTGTTTTCATTCTTTCCTTTACTGTAGCATTATCGTAGTCCGTTGCTCTTAATGAGAAGCTGTAAGCAACCATAATGTGTTTGAAGATGGGGAAAAATTGTGCTTTTAATAAGCTCTGGAATCATGTTTGGAAACAGACGGCGAAGAATAAAGAACAATAGAAGAAGAATGCCTTTGAAGAGGATTCATTTCAAATAATAATCTGTATTAGGTAGAAAACTAACATATTACAATCTGTTCATCATTTGAACAAACTAGTACTAAAGAATAAAGTTAGACTATCCACTCTGTGACTAGCCAAAATATAAAAATTATATAACACAAATAGAGTTGGCTTTTTTCAATTACATTAGGAAGGTTCTTGTATGTTTTAATGAAAACTGTTAATATAATTTCTGAAATAACTTATTTTAAATCTTTTTCATATGCACAGCCAAGTGTAATTCTGGCCAGATAGTTGTAACTGTTCTCCCCTTTGAAAGTATCTTTCTTTGGAACCATTTTTACCCTGCACCTTTGTCACTTCTCTTTTATTCTCCTGTTCAACAGACATTTTAACCGGACAAGTTGATTTGGAACCTTTTTCTTCAATCACAAAACTTAATAATTGCTGAAAGGAATAGAGTACATAGGAACATGAGCAAAGAAAGTAGAGTTCTTGTACTCATATCTCCTTTCCTAAATTTACATCACCTGTTAACAATGCAGGTTCATTCCCACTTCCTGGCTGAGACCACCAGCCTGCATGTTTCATCTCTGTATCTCTCTGTTTCACAGGTGCATCTCTATAGCAAAAGAAAAATCTGTTCAATGCTTCCTGCTTTATATGGTATCATCATTAAAGATTGGATTCTCCCATCCTACCCTATCTTGGGGAGAGAAAACTATGCTTTTATGGTGGGATCTTATCAGGAGCACTTTGCAGCTACAGTTATACTCCGTCATTTGCGAGGAACAGGTCATGCCACGGGCCTCGCAAAAAGCTAAACTCGCAAAGAAGTGCAGGCCATTAATATGCATGCAGGCCATGCCCATTTCTCCACTCCCCGGCACTCCGGAGCTCTGCAGACAATTTTCTGCTTATCCCCTCGGGCTCTCTGAGCCCGAGGGAGCAAAGGGAACCGTTTCTGAGCCCACTCTGACTCGGGAGACACCCCCTCCCCAAGAATCTGTGGGCTTCTCTGGGCTGCTGTGACCGCGCTCCCACAGCCCAAACTCCGCGCCGCTGCTCCCTCCCCCCAACACCGGTGCTCATGCCTGGTATCCCAGCTCCACAGCTGCCCTGCGCTGGCAGCCTGTGCCGGCAGCCCCGGCGGGCCGAGCGTCAGTTGCTGGCTACCCTGGTGTGGCGTCCTGGCCCATGGCTGTGGGACTGACACACCATGCCGGGATGCCCGGGCACGAGCACCGGGGTCGGCGGGGGCGCAGCGGCGCGGGATTTGGGCTGTGAGCGCACGGTCGCAGCAGTCCAGAGAAGCCCACAGATTATCGAGGAGGGGGGGGTCTCCCGAGTCAGAGGGGGCTCGGAAACCTGGCTGCTGCCACCACACATGCTCGCCATTCCTCCACGGCAGGGAAGGGGTGTCCCCAGGCTCTGTTCGGCATTCCTGCAGCCTGGGAAACCTTAACTACTTCCCAGCACTGTGACACCCCGTGCGCTTATGGCAGGGGCGGGGGAGGGGGGATAGGGCGGGGCGAGTTGGTATTGGAGTTTCCTTCCCTTTAACATCCACAGGTCCTGGGAAAGGCAATGCTGCCCATATGGTCCCAGAGGGTGGGGGAACAGAAGCCTCCTCCTGGCACAGCGACAGCTGCCCCCACCCCAGACAGCGCTTGCCCCACCTCTCTTGCCTTTCGTGGGGCAGTTTCCCGGGTCAGGGATGGGGGCACGGTGCTGGCATTGCGAGCCCCCTCCCCACAGGGCGGGGTGAGTCCCGCTCCACAGGCACCGCCCCTTGGCAGAGCAGCAGCACTGCGTATGCGTCGGCCAGGGAACCTCACAGATGGCTGAATCAAAACTGCGAGAAATTTGCCTCACAAATGGGTCATAATGGAAAGGTCGCAATGCACCAGGGATTCACTGTAATAATTCTTCCGATGACCTACTTGTCTTCATTATTGTTTTGATTCCTGTTTCCTCCTCCTTGAACAGCCTTCTTTAATTTAACTGAAGTCTTACAGAAAAACACTGAAGCAGGTAACACAAGGTGCAGGCCATGCTTATAGGAAAAAATGATGCACATAACTTCACTGCTATTCCCAGTTGTGAAGCCAAGGAAAAAAAAACAGCTACATTGTTGAAAAAAATAGATCAAACAAGTAACATGTTAACCTGCAGAGCAGATAGATGTAATAAGTAAACATATTCCACAAATTACATAATTTTTTTTAGTTTAGTTGTAGCCAGGAAAAGCCCTGATAAAGACACATTCTTAGTGATATAAAGCTCCCTATCTTACAGAAAAAAAGTAAAATATTATAAATTACCTTAAAGTAATAGAGCTGTATCTATACTAGTGGGTTTATAAATTATATATATAATTGAATCAATGTGATCTCTAACCAAAGCCAGCTCCAGATAGACGAGTCAAAGTCTGCTTTGACTTTTACAAAGTCTGTTTACTCTGTTACTGGGCAATGCAACATCACAGTGATGGGATGAGCCCAACAGCTGTATTCCACTTGGACATGTGTTAAAAAATCTGAAAATTGTATCAGCACACATTCAAAAGATTCTGAGGTCTAAACACATGTAAATATGTTAGGAATTACTGATGCTGAATATAAATTTAAAGAAGTAAAAGCTATGATTATCAGAAAACAGATGTAAATAAAGAACCAGAATGGAACTATCTCTTGTAAAAAAAAACAGAGTAGATACATTACTAAGGTAAATGTGAAAGGAGTATAATATACCAATAATAGGAGCAAAAAGAAATTGAACAAAAAGGCAATGATGAAACAACACGAAGAAAGTGTCATCAAAATTGGGACATCTTTCTGAGAATTTCAGCTTAATCATCAGACTTTTATGGACTCCAGTAAGGCTTGTCTGCAGATTAGAGAACAGACTCAGAATAAGCTCTGGAAGTGATGGTCTTCCGCTGGCCTTGCCAAAACTCTCTGAATTCATAAAGTTTGGTGAAAGGCGAAAAAAGGTTTCAGGACATTTGTTATTGCATCACCGTTTCCAGCCATGAGTTCTGGTCTACCTTCCCTTTCAGAATGTCATGCTGGGCACTTTGAGTTTTTATTGGAAACATTTCCAGCCCATTTTAGGAATACATACAAGATCTAAAATAGTCTTTAGTTGCCCTTCATGACAGATGGAGCTTTCTACTTTGATTTTTCTGCAGAATCGTTCTGGGAACTGGAAAGGTAGAATAGTAGTGAGTTGATGGCATACAGAGTTCATCAATCTTACCAGCATATTGCTCTCACAAGGATCCCTTTTGTCAGCCTACACAGACACTGCATTAAGTCTTAAGGTTCAACAGATTTTTCCCTTAAAGACAGTTTTGAAACTTTCACAGGCTTATTACACTTTTCTGAGTAGTGTCACCTTCATATGCACTGAGACTTTATTTGTACACTCAGATTCCATAGAAAGCCCAGGCATGCACCCTAGTTTAACTTGGATTTATCTCTCACTAGGCATGGAAAGTAAATGCCCATCAAAGCACCAAGTAGTCTACAGCACAGTCTTTTTTCACATGTATCCTCTGCCTGCATGGTTGATAAACTATTCTTAACCAGTGTTGGAGAGCCACAGCCATAACTGTGTAGCTTTGTATAAAATCATATCAGGTCATATACCACGATTAACTTTGGCAAGATATTATTGCAATTCATGAGTAAGACATATGGAGATGGCTTACGGGAGATTGCTGTAAGAGAGAACCTCATCACTGCTCTGGAAATTCCCTCTTAATCCTGACAGCTGAGCAGAAAGCAAGCTACAGTGGTGAATTCTAAAATGCCTGCCTATGTCTGTGCTCCAAAAGACAAGGATGTATTTAAAGAACCAGGAAAAAAAGTTTGGAAAATTGTGCTTTTGATATCTTAAGCCAAACTGGCAGAAGTGTGGGCACATAAGGATTCAATTTCTCAAGCAATCCTAACATCAGAGGAAAAAAAATGAAAATAGCTGGGGATGCCAATGAAGCCGCAAGGCCTAGTCTCAGCATAGGGCAAGAGTATGGCACACACACTTGCAGTGACTATTGTATTGAGTAAGTCAGTCACCAGAGACAAGGGACATAACACAGACAACTTGAAGCACAGTCCCTGCAGCCTTAGAAGATTCAGACAGTACTGGCAGCAATTTTACAGGTCAATTTAGATAAGGATCATGATAAGTCATAGTTTATTCTTGGCTCTCGTTGAAGACAATGATTGGCAGAGCTCTGCTTGCAGATTTCTCTCCCTTCCTGTCTTAGAGATGAGAAACTACTTACTGATCTCAGGAGAATTGTTAAGCACTGTCGTAGTGTTTCCTAGTCATGTAAGATATGATCAACAGATCTCTTATTGCCTTGAATGATATCTCCTGCCACCAGCATGTTTATTGAAACCAGTGTCAAACAAAGAGCCTGTGGCTGAGGGCTGCAGAGGTACAGGGTAATGTGAAATTCTTGAAGAATGAGGGCGATGCATGCTTTTTTATACACAGTGTGCATCTGTGTCATTTTGTCACTCTGTGAGTTACATCCTTTTTTTTCATATCTTCCATAAAAGTCATACATCTCATCTCTGACATTTCTAGTTGCACTGTCTTGTCAGCTCATTTTTCTCAGTCCACATACACCAGTTAGCCCTATCTCCAGCTTCTTCATATCTCCTTATACTACATTATTTTTCTCATTCTGTTGTAGATTTTTCTTATGTATTTGCAAAACAGTCATCTGAAAAACAGGCACAGCAAATTTTTTATATCTGTCAGACTTTGTGGTCCTGCTTTGACTCCTCAGTCCTTTTTCCTGTTGTTGCTTTTCCTGTGGTCCGGACCCTTCTTTTTGTTTCATTTGCACACAGTTGGAGATAAAAACAGGCACAAGGGACAGGAGGCTCCTACAGTGTCAAGTGTGAGCTTCTGTGTTGTTGCACAGGAATCTGTGTGGCCTTGCTTGGTCTGTTCCAGGTTGCTGAGTGTACAGCACAGCAATGCTTACAAGAGTAATCAACCTGTGCTGTGGACAAGTTCATGGCATTCTGCAAACTACCATAATTTGTGTATTTCGTAATTTCCCATAATTATAGAATTCACATGAACCTTATTTGTGGTTATTCAGAAACTTCAAGCCACCTACACCAAAAATTGTTCCTAGCAAAAAGGAAGAAATAAGTATTCAACAGCTAAGGCTCAAAAAATGCAGGCAGACAAGCGGG
>WEKX01000727.1:158865-175385 GCA_013390025.1 Pitta sordida
AAATGCAGGCAGACAAGCGGGAGTCTGTCTCTTATTTATAAGAAAACAGAACTTGACCTTCAAATCATGGAGGACGTAAGTATTACATTTAAAGCGGCTGTCAAAACCCACAAATGAGCATTCAACAGCATTCAAAACTGATATTTTCCTCTTTGTGTATGTCCTAAATCATGTTTGCCGTAAGAGGGACAAAGCGTCTGTGAAACTCACAATCTGATATTAAAGCCCTCTCCTGAGCCATAAGAGACAAAATTTAAAGTCCCCTTTGAAAAGCCTAGAGGCCGGGCTTCTAAGCAGTAGGGTGGCATGTAATAGTTGGCTGTTGCTAGCTATGTCTCCCAGAATAAATTAATTAGCATTAAGACTCTTGAGGCTTCTCAAAGGAATAGGCAGTATGTTGGCATCCGGGCAATGTAAATCCTATATAACAGTGTCATTTAACAAGGTAATAAAAACCTATCTCCCTGGAGCATGACACTCCCAAACATCTCAAGTCAGGCACCCAAAAATCACTTGAATTTCTCCTGTATTTGGTGGATAGTCAGAGACGAGTTAATTATGTCCCTGCAGTGCTGGGAATGTCTTTTACGCCACATAGAACAGAAGTCTCTCCCTTTTGTTTTCTCCATTGTTTTTTTTTTCTTTCACCTTTCTTGATTTCTATGTTTTTAAAAGATTGTTCATTTCCACCAATTAAGGAGTTATTCACTATCTGAGGGCTGGACACAGTACAGCTTCCACAGACACTTCTTTTAAGTCCATTTCAACATGGACTTCATTATTTTTTAAATGTATTTTTTTGTAGCTATTGTCTTGCAGCTCAGAGAAGACAAAATACAAGCAAAAATGGCTGGTATGCTCCATACCGTTTTGTGATTCCTATTGCATGGCCAGATTTTGTACCACAAACTACATGCAGTTCCTGTAGTTTCACACATGATATACCTTCTCTTAATCTTTGTGATTATCTCTCCAGAATCTTGTATTTCTTCAATCCCTCCAAAACAGAGTCTTTGCGGGGTTATTTTCAGCTGTTTGGAGCCCTATTTATTGCTAAAGTAAGTGGTTAAGTGAAAAAAACACTGATCGTCAACAGAACTGATTGTTTCCTGTCAGTGATAATAAAAAAATAAATGCTCAAAAGGAAAAATGACCATTTATTACTCTACAGGGAGTACAAATCTTTAAGAGCACATTGCCATGCAGACCCCACAGTTCTCACTGGCTCCCCATTCGTGTAGAGCCTCTCGTAGATTTCTTGTTAATGAATAACAGAGCATCTGTTTGGGATGCTCCATCAGTGATTAGCCCCGCATTATAGGGTTATTTCCTACAGTCTTAAGTGGAAAACATGAAAGGTTGCAGTCAGTAAGTACAGCAATCAAGAAGTAGCTCAGCTCAGCTTGATGGTAATTAGAGCAAAAAGCATTAAAAATAAGAGAAGCAGTTGTCACACAGTAGAGAGAGAGGGTAACAGACACAGAGACTTCTTTATCCAGTCAAGAAAGCTGCAGCAAGGAAATGGGAAAAATTCAAGAATAGCTTGGTTAGTCATCCTTTTTTACAAACATTTAGGGCAGTCACAGTATCCAAAACTGAACCAATGATTTACCCATTTAATCTTTAATTTTTCCTATAGCAAACTTGGGAATCCTACTTTGTATTGGAAATAAAGCATAAGACTGACATATACTGCTGAGTGAATCTCCAGGTTCTCCAGGTCCTAAAAGGCAGTGAAGACTTATGTCCTGAGTATTAAGAAAAGTGGGCATTTCTTTTGAATATACTCTTGCAAGTTTACTCTAGTCACAGCAAATAAAAAGGTGGAAGGAGCAGTGGTAGGTCCTAAGAGTTAGAAAGTTCTTCTCCAGGTGATGTGCTGGGCACCGTAGAGATTCAGCTGCTGAACACTTGACATGAGTGAGGGCTTGAGAAGGCTGACAGAAACCCCACTGAAAAGTCACTAGTATTTGTATATACCCACACAAAAAGGACAGTATCATACTCCAGGAGTACTCCAGGAGCATACAATGCTACACCAGCCTTGGTTTAACTAAGATCTTGTGCACACATCTGAAAGACAAATATCTACAGAATGGTTCATGCCACTTAAGTAGCCAATCTTTTCTACAAAGTGTTACTTATTCTTAAAACCTGCAGCATAACTGGCTAACTTTATGCAGTAATATAAATTTTACCCTCATAGTAACCACTCAGTGAATGTCAACACTGTCATTACAATGAAGCAAAAAGACAAAGAATTTCTTAGTCCCATTCACTTATTCTGTGATTTGTGATCCATCTGAGCAGTACAGGAAGATGTTAACTATGCTTTCCCACCGAATCGCATGTCCCTTTGGGGTAATCTCATTCACACTCCAATTTCTGACTACATACATCACTGTCCAACCTCAGTTGTAGTGAGACTAGGTGTGATTGATCTGATCTGAGAGAATTCAAGTGGGATATTCAAGCACATGAGCAGGATGCCAGCCTATGGCAGTGGAGCTCAATGCCGGGTTAGTGTAATTGGCAGAACTTGAAGAAGAATATATTGACATGCAGACATAAAGCTGATCAACATTCTACTGTCTGCACAACAAAGAAGCAAACTGAGGTCCTTGGGGATCCTGAATATACTTTGACATTATGAAAGTTTAATAAATCAAGAGCAAATTAACCGTAGGTGAACTATTATTCAGCATTTATTAAAAAAAAACCTGTGTGCGTTTTTTAGAATTTGTTTGCAGAATGGTAAGGAGAAGGAGTATTCCTCTCACACACATAATTAAAATCATTCTTGGAAAAATTTATTCAATTTGACACATTCAAATCATCCTTGTAACTCTATGTCTAGGAGCAAAATCCTTCAAGGCAGCTATGAAAAAGAACAGGTTAATAATCTTAATAAAAATAATTGAGTATTAAATTTTAAGACTAAAATCCTTAGATGGCAGACAGGCATCATATCTAAATCTAGGGTTTATGGAATATTTATGAAGGCTCTCAAGTCTAAAAAATTAATTAACCCAAACTCAAAAAATTAAGAATCAAGAGTGTTAGAAAAAATGAACACACCACAGATGCTGCTCTGATAACTGAAACTTTGTCCAGCAATAGGAGTGACAGAGGCAGCTTTTCTTCTATGCATTTCCCAAACCATGACAAGTAGAAAATGGGAGAGGTCGCCTCTGAAGGTAAAAACATATAGATATGAGGCCCATTCCTATGGCACACCAGCACAGTGTCCTCACTCCAAGGACAGGTAGAAGATGCTTAGGAAAGGAATGAAGGACAGGTATGAAATGATTCTTCACTGGGTATAATGTCCAAGCCCCTGGCAATCAGCAGTTTATAGATTTTTCTATACTAGAACTCATAGTTAGTGTCTAGGACTATTTTTTTATCATTCATTTCAATGTACTCTTGCTTTTGACATTCCTTATCTACTGTGTCAGTGGATTCGAAGTCTAAATGCCTGCAATGTTTGAAAAAAAAAAGCCTCATTTTTGGTTTTTTTTTTTTGTAGTTACAACATAATAAGTCTTCATCATTCTCCTTCTATATCATTCTTTATTCTGTTGACCTATATCATAACCACCTTTTTCCCACTGAAGCTTACCAGTCTGTTTCATCTTGCTTCACATGCAAGCTGTACTTTACCCCTGATGAGCTCATTGGCATCCCCCAAACCTTTTCTCAATTTATCACGTTCATTTGGAGGTGGAAGCACCAGAACAATCTGCAGTTTTCAAGATACTGGTGCTCATATATGACACAATGATGGCTTCTTCTTTGTTCTCCATTCTCTCCCTAAGAGTTAATGTTCTGTCTGGTTTTTTGACTGTGCTGATATTTTCAGCAAGCTACACACAAGAACTATGGGATCTGTCTCTCCAGGGGTAATGGCTGACTTAGAGTGATTGTGTATGTAGTTCTCCACATGTGCTGTACTTAGTGCTTAGCTCTTGGCATCACTGAATTTCACATGCTGCTTTAGCACACTGGATTGTGCTATCTTTTTGGAACTATTATGTTTAGATTTGACAGTCCTGCATGCTAATGTGTTCCCTGCAAATCCTGTCACCCCAATCTTGAACCTCTTCACTGCACCATTTACAAGTATGCTGAACAGAATAATCACTGTGGTAAAGTCTTTTGATTGTGAAAATTGACCACTTATTTAAAACATTTTTTGCCTAGTATTTAATCTCTTACCTAGAAGACCCTATTCTTTTTCATCCCACAGCAGAACCTTTACTGAAGGATTTACTATTAAAATCTTTCTGAAAATGTCAGTGTACTAACCAGGTCACATTTATCTATATAGTCATTGAGAGCTCCAATGACCTGCAATAGATCTATGAGGAACGGCTTCCCACTACAATAGCCACACTGACCCTTCCCCACTATATCATCATTATCCATCTGCCAGCTAACCCTCACCATCCTTATTGCTTCCTTCCATCTGTTCAAATGAGCATGAGATTCACTTGGTTACTTTCCAAGACCGTTCTTAAAGACTGGTGTCACACTTGCCACTTCCCATTCCTCTGCAATTCAGCAATTTACTGATTTAAGCAGTGGATTATATCCTATAGCTACTAGTTCAGCAGCTTCATATTCAAATTCCTTCACAATTGAGGATAAAAGGCATCTACTTCTGGATGTTTCTTATTGTTATTTTATCAGTCTATTATAAAATCTTTGCCACTAACACTGCCATTGGAGTCAGTTCCTCACTCAACCCTGTGGCGAACAGACCCTCTGCAGGAGTTTTGCTGCCCTCCTCTTTAGTGAGCATTGATGCAAAGAATTAATCTGTTTTCTGCAGTCTTTTCTACCTTGTGCCCAAACTATCTTTTGAGATGTGACAGGTGTCATGCCTCTGGTATGCTTCAAAATACCTTCTTAGGTCTTACATTTCAGGATTTTTCCTCCTCAAAATCTCTTTGTAGTTTTACCTTTAACTTGTCAGCGTTAACAGAGTTAACTTGCTTTTTCTGTTTTGCTGCTTGGATGCAACTTTGGATGAAGCAACCTCTGTGCCCAGGCTTCTATGTAGGATCTATAAAATCAGCTTTTCAGGTCTTGAATTTACTTTGCTTCTGCCAGGTGGAAACTTCCTAAAGCCATCAAGAAGACACCAGAAAATTTTCTTGTTCCCTTTCACAATCTCTTCTGGTTCCCATCCATGATTGTAGTGGTGAACTACAAATTATTAATATTACATTATGCTACACTGAGTAATCCCAGCTCTATTTTTAAAAAGTAGTAGTATATCAATTAAACCCAGCAGAGTAATGCGTTTTCCTTTTATGTTTCACACCCTTATTTCACATGTAGATGGATTATTTTGCAGCAAGGCTGTAGAAAGCATCAAGTTCACTGTAGTACCAGAAGTCTGCTTTGCTGTCTTATTTTCCACGCACCACTGCAAACTCCAGTTCTCTCATGCACTCACTATTCTCTGTAGACACTCAGTTATACACATTTTCCACTTCCAAGCTCTCTTTCTCAAATAGCACTTCAAAGTTTCTCCTTCTTTCAGGAAAATGTGAAAAAGAAAAGAAAACTAAAAACTTCCTGATGGGGAGTGATGTGAAGGCCATTTCTTGCCCTGCACCATGTCCTGTGGCCTCTCTTTTCCCCTTCTTTTGGGCAGAGGGCAAGAGTTTCTGTCTGCAGGAACAAAGGACTCGGCATTTCCAGTGGTAAGAAGCCACAGCTGCTTAAGTAGCTGGTTGGCCACAGGAAAAAAGAGTTTGTCACTCTAATCCTTCATGAGTGAGTGGTTCAAAAGTGGCATGGGACACATTATTGTAACTCCTCCAAAGAGAAATGCCATGTCTCCTACTGAGACATCCAAGCTCAGATACCTAAAATGCACCAGAGGCTGTCCAAGATTAGCAATACCCTTAGGATACATATTTCACCTGAGATTTCCAAGCAGGACAGATTCTCTGCTGTGAGAAAATTTGCACAGCAGATATCCAGCCTGTGCCTAACTTCAGGCAACAATATTAAGACTTGACAGTACTGGAAAATTCCCCAAAATAGGTACTCTGGAGTTGCTATTTGGTCTCCAAGTACAGACAATTTTTCAGGCTTTGGAGGTCATTAAAAATAAAAACAGCAACAAATACTATGTAAAAATGTTTCAATTGTAAAAATAGAATGCCCATATAAAAGGAATTAAGTGTAATTAGTCTCTTTCCTGAGGTTTAATTATAAAATACATTAATAAAATTATAGATAGCAATGCCCCTCATACAAATCATTTGAGGCTGCTTTTACCATTAGACTTAACATAGAATGCAAATGTGCATACACAATTAATTTAATTTCATGCAAATGGGGACTATACACCTGCTTAGAGACTGTTCCTTATGCACTGACAGAGGCAAACATACACAAGGTTATCATCTGTAGCTTAAAAGCGCACTCAAGCAAAGAAAAGCCTCTTTACTGAATTAAAGCTGTACGTGTTCCCTTCTGGTTTATTATGCTTCTGAAACTCTGTTTGTATATATGGTTGGGGGTATTTAACAAGACCAGTAATAATTACCATAAAATATGGTCAGAACAAAGGCTCTGCATATAAACTCACATGTACTGAGGCATTTTATTGTAATGATTTGGAGAAGCTTTATAATTTTCTTTCTAATTAACCTATCAATAGCTATGTCACTTAAACATTCCTTAGGAATATTATCTTCTCATTATTGCCAGAAAACATGCTGCCCAATTTTATAGCTCAGTTGTTCTTCTGCGTGGATGAAGTGTCTGAATTAACGTGAACTGAAATAGGTTTTTTTAAGAAACATTTCCTATACACGCAAACTACTTTCATAATTACATTTACATCATTAATATTCAGATTTCAAAACATTAGGGGGGGTGAAGCAATTGGTGTTTATTTGTGCTTCCATACTGGAAGAATATAATACC
Source organism: Pitta sordida (assembly GCA_013390025.1). Lineage (NCBI taxonomy): Eukaryota > Metazoa > Chordata > Aves > Passeriformes > Pittidae > Pitta > Pitta sordida. The sequence continues at coordinate 165,817 of WEKX01000727.1, forward strand.
AAATGGCATTGGGTTAGGAGGAGAACTAGTGGGTTTGGGTAGGCCAAAACAGCATGGAAATTCAGCAAGGGTCACATTCTTTAGGAAGAAAGAAACATAGTGCAAAATCAATGTGTGTAAAACTTCCAGATTCATAGCTGGAAAGAGTATGTTTCTTCAGAAGAAATACAGCTCAGGCAGCAGCCGTACAAGCTTCCCAGGCTGTCTTGCCAACACGCTTCAATCTTAGGCTGGAGAAAATGCCTGGAGGATGTGGAGGTTGATCACTCCTGCTTTGTAGTCTTTGCTAAAGACTGCCAGGAAGGTTATAAATCAGAGCTGATGACAGCTCAGGGAGTGTCTATTGGGAACAGGAAAGGGTGCCTCTGTCTGTTTTGCATGACTAGCCACCAAACAGTTGCCAGCTTTGCCAAGGGCTCATCACAACTCTGTGCACGAATCCCGTGCTATGACACCTTCAAATTAAAGTTTATTCCAAAGAGCTGAAGGCAGTCTGTGGCTTTGTGAGATTAAAATACTGCATCTCAAGGGCTGTGCTCTTAAATGCTTTCCTGCTGTTTTGAGTTAAAATCTTGGTGGTTAGGATGCGTGTGTCCTCTCAGGCTATTATGCAAAAACTGTACATGAATGGCATGGGAGCTGAGGGTATTATCATAGGGATGGCTAGCTCTCCAGATCTGGGGAATTGGGGTTTTTTGTTAATTTCTTACCAAAAATGAAATCAAAAAGTGTAATCTGACCAAAAACTTCAATGCCATGCCAAACAATGATGTTGCTATGTTGAAGTTTATCTTCTAAAATATTCTGATGTTTCATCTGAAAAGCTTTATATCTCTACAGAAGGCAGTTTGCTGAAATGCCTATTAAAAATAATGGTCTGATATTCAAATATGTCACTTTCCACAAAAAGGAGGTAATGCCACTGGGTCATACCCAACAAAAGATTAAGACATTCAAAGCTTGATGCTGCAACATCTGTTAGATGGCTGGTGTCCCAGTAGATGAAGAGTGAAGATTAAGTGTGACAGAATTATATCCAAACAGACTGTAAAGAAAGAATGAAAGGTGATAAGAAAAGATAGTGTAAATATATTTAAAGAAAAATGAGGAACTGGAAAGAAGAGGTCCGTTGTTTGCTTAGAATGTGGAAATGGCTAAAATACTGTGTGTTTTCTCTTTATCAGTCTCCACTGAGGTGTTCAGAAGAAACATAAAGAGAAATTAGTATTAATCAGAATAAGGAGAAAAGTGCTTAAAGCACACTTAGATTTTTCAGTTTTCAGAACTTGCTGATGTTTGTGTCTGCTCTGTGACTAAGGGAAAGCAATTTATAGACTATTAGTAATTATTTCAAAGAATGCACGGAGGACAAGAATTTAGAAGTTGACTAGAGATAGTGAAATATATTCCCTGTTTTTACAGTCAAATAATAGATAAAAGTTCCTTTATCTTTCATTCTCAGAAATAAATTGTGACAGTTAGCAAAAATTTGAGAAAGTCCACCAACATGTGAATTCTGGAAAATAGGTTTTGTCACACCAATCTAATTTCCCTTTCTTATATCTGATTTTCATTCTTATTTCTTTGTGGAAAAAGGGGGAGGAGAATGTACAATTTTATTTTTTTTTAACTTTTCAACACCACCTTCTATGAAATTCACAGGAAAAGGATGAGGAAAAAGGGTCTAGGTGGAATCCCTATAAAGGGATTACTGAAAATGATTCTTCTCAAAGGCTGCTCTGAATGGCTGAATGGTTTGCTCCTGAATAGTAATTAAAAGTGTGAAATTACAAGTGTGGTTCTGAAGGGTCAAGGATGAAACCAACTCAGTTCAATATTTCATTAAGAATTGGAGATCTCTTGTTAAATAATAAAATAAAATTTGTTGATGCCAAGATGTCACTATTCATAGAGAGTTTAAAGGACTTTGAGGAACTGACTTAGATTTCAAAATGAAAATTTCATACTAAAGCAGTCAATCTGATAAAAGTCACTGAGGTGCACTGTGCTTGGTTTAGGGCAGAGAAATCAGACCCACAGTGCAAAATAGGGGACAACTGCCTAGACAATGCTGCTGGAGATAATCTCAGAATGCAAACTGATCCTGAGTTGCACATCTGACAGTTACAAAAAGGCAAAGGACTTCTTTTGGGAAGATTATTAGTAAGTATTTCTCCCATGTGGGAAGAATGTTGTCATTTGGATCTGTTCTGCCTACCCCCCACCTTTGTAATTCGGTGAACCCCCGCCACTTCGCAGTTTTGCTCTTTGCGGGTTCATTTCTTCACTGGGGGTTTTTTCCGCAAAAATTCCCCTCTGAGCATGTGCAGAGCATGCTGTAAAGAGCTAATATGGAAATAAGCTCATGAATTTGCAATTACACACCGCCTGTCTCCCTGTCCCTCACAGCCCCTGAGCGTGTGGGGAGGGCGTTTCTGGGGTGGCCACAGTGGCAGGACCAGGGGACCGCCACAGCGGTGCCATGGAGGGAGTGGGGGACCCTGGCACCGACCCCCACAGAGCTGCAGGCAGCAATGGATGGTGTCCCCGGTCCTCACAGCACTGCTGGCATGCAGGGGCAGCAGGTGGGTGGCTTGGCAGCTCCCGGGGCCGGGGCTGGCAGGGTCAGTCTGGTTGGTGCCCAGCAGAGCGTCGGAGGTAATGGGACCCAGGGCTGGGGAGCAGGGACATACAAGGAAGGAAGGGCGTAGCTGCCAGCCGCATGTGGCAACTGTGAAGGCTTTTCCCCTCCTTTGATTTCTCTTTAATTAATTTTCATTAACTTTCATTAACTTGTTGCAGGGGCAGTGGTGCAGGCATTGCTGAGCCAGGGTGTGGAGCCAGAGTGGCCCCAGAGGGTCTACTCCCACCCAGCGCTTCTGGGATTCTGCTGCCGGGAATCTGCCCCAAACAGCTTCATCTCTGGTGTGCAGGAGTTGAGGGGGAAGGGCGATGGGCAAGGATTAATTGCATCTTCATGAGTTGATTAAATTCGCGGATCAAGGGAAGAATACTTGGGGATCCGCAAAAGTAGGGGGATGTCTGTATCTCCAGTTTGGAGACTGTGAACAGACTTGTAAGGATCCAGAGGAGAAGTACAGAGAAATCCTACGTGTGGTATAAACTGCAGGAATCAATTTTTTATCCTAAAAAGAGCGGCAAGGATCCCATATAGCAGCCATTGTTGGGTTTGGACCTGTTTTTATGCTTGGCATTACTTCTGGCCTCATCTTGGTGCATCTTCACTATGCAAGTACATCTAAGCTCCTCTTAAACAATCACTAGATTTAAAAAAGACAGAAATAGCCCCACAAATCTAAAAATTGATTCCACAATAGAAAAGATGAGAAAGCAAGCACATTTAAGTGTCTAGACAGAGGGAAAGCATATATTATGGTTTCCTACCATATCAGCCATAAGAGAATCTACATCATGAAGGGAAAGGGAGATTTTTAATTTTTAATTGCATGGGAGGAACCAAACGAAAACCAACCAAAAATAGGAATCTGACACATGAGGAACCTGAACATGAGAAACCTCAGTCAAAATTTTCTCTTTTGTACAAATTCCCCACATAGGAGTGTAAAGTCTAATTGAATCTTTTCTTGGGTTAAGAGCGATGGCAACTTTTCCTTCTTGTTTTCCTTATCTAATCAGAGCTGGGCCTGTGCTGCAAAGGCAGTATAATGCAGCTCTACATCAGTCAGCCACAAGACACAAAAGCATGGAACACAATTAACCCAATGCTCCTGCAACTCTTCATTATACCTCTGGTCTCAAGCATTCTGATATAAATTTCAAAGCACCTAATTTTTGCAGACTTGTTTCTCACCCCTCCTTTGGTCACATGACAAAGGTGCTGGCCTTTTTTAAGCTTTCGCAAGTTATTTGCACATAATATTTTATAATAAAAGGAAATATCAAATCAGCTACATGCTGCCTTCAGAGAAAAAAACATTCTAATGCACTGAAATACAGAAAAGGTTACATTAACACAAGGTAGTTCCTGCAGAGTGACCAACAAAAACAGAATAAAGACAAACAGCAAGGGGGAAATGTGACATTAACTTAACCTTTTTCTGTATTTGACTGTGTTAAAATCTTTCTGTCTTTCTGCTCTGGAGTGCAGAGAATTTTATTTGCAGGACTGTAAGTTCTCTACACAGCTTTCAGTACTCATTTTAAAAGCTATTTATCAAGGACTGTTAAAAACGTGTCTTTCATTTGATCTAATCTGGCACTTATCTGGCACATGCTAACAAGAATATTTTAAATACCTTCTGCAAAATGTGGTCTATTCAGGCAATGTGACACAAAAAAGAGCTGTCTTTAAGCCTTTGGAAAATCTGAGTTTATTTTTCCAGGATTTCTACTGGGTTTAATTAATTCATGGCATTTAGAAACAGATTTTCCCAGACTGGTTGAATTTTGTCTGTATTTGGCCTGACTAGTATCCTTGTGGGGATGCCACAAATCCATCTTCTATCTGTTTTACAGAAATGGTAACACAGATTTTCTATTTTCACTCTGAGTTTGTGCATCAACTACATTCTAACAAAAGCTCCAAAAGTCAGAGTGATGCAGAGATCTGCATGGACAGACTGGGGGATAACTCACCATGATCCAGAGCACCTCCGAGTGTGTCACTGTGGCCTGGAGATTGTCAGAAATATTCAAATTGTCCACTGCATGGTACAACCAAATGCATTCTTCTTAACAGAGAAAATCCACTAAGGAAGACATTTGCACTGCAAAAGTAAGGCCTTTTGACAGGAAAAAATCCTAGATTTTCCCATCTCTATTCATTCTGCAGAATTTACAAAGTAATAGCAAGGCTAAGATGTTTTACATGGATAAATGGCCTTCTAGTTAAGCAAAGTACCAGCGTAGATTGTGTGCAGGACCCTGGAAGAGTTCCTAAAATAGATTGCAGCTCCTATTGACAAAGTATGAATTTCTATTGAGAAACACTGTTTTTACAGGTTCACATGTTATTCTGAGTTGGAAGGGACCCACAGGATCATCTATTCCAACTCCCAACCAAACGCCCACACAGGGATCAGGCCCACAAGTGTGGAACNATTCTTTCTGTCTCTCAACAAAAAGTAGGGACTAGATAAGTTCTTGACATCCCTTTCAGTTTTCTTTGATGCTAGGATTCGTGTTGACATTTCACATTGTGCACATTTATTTCGTAAATACTGCATTTCAAACTCAAGTAGAAAGGAAAGCCTTTGCAGGATCACACTTTTAGCTGACAGAAGTACAATAGTAACAAAGAAAACATACAAAACAGACAACCTTTCAATGTCCAAAGCCAGCTAAGAGCTAGTTTTGTTAAGACAGTCTTGTAGGAGGAAAAGGAAGTGCCCATCATCTTGAAGTCTGTGTAATCTCCCTAAAATCCCCTCTAGGATGTGTAGGCATTGTTGTTTTAGTGTAGTGAAAACACAACATGAGGATGCCATAGGTGCAGACTGAGGCTTCTGAAGAGATGTGTTCCTCTGGTGGTGATGAGTTTGCTAAATCCACTCAACTGAGACCCTCATGTACCCCCTCTTGGCTGCCCATCACCTGGACCTGCACTTCTGCCAGTACCAGGAGATCCTCCCTCCTTCTGGGCTTCACGAGGCACATCCCTCCGCTGGGGCTGGGAGGCTTCTGCAAAACATGAACTCCAAAGACTGTGGTGCTGCTAACATGAGGCTCACATGTTGCCTCACTGTGTTTCTTGTCCTACTCTCTCACAGAGCAGGTGGCTGTGGTATCACAGCACTGAACAAGCCGCGCAGCTGCTGCTCCCTGTATGTGCTGTCTGCTGCACTCACCAGGCACAGCAGAGGACCACTCCGCGAGAAGGTTTCTAGTGTCAAAAGCCAACCAAAATGAAGACATGCAGTCTGGAGGGAAAGCTGGGAGGGAAATAGGAGTGGATGGGAGGCACAGATATAAACGCCATATTTTACTGCTATAGAAATAGAGGCAGAAAAGTAATAATGAAGCTAACTCTGACTAGAAAGATGGCCAGGAGATGAGTGGCAGAAATCTGTAATCAGAGCCCTGAAGGTGGCTGCTCTAACTAGACAGCTCAGCCACATGCGGCTCTTACTCCCAGCAAAGTACTTCTGTGGTTAAATAGTTCAAAGCGTTCTATTTGAACTCCAGCAAGCTTGTGTGTCCTGTGCCATAGCACTAATCTTTCTTTGTTTAATAGTGTGCTTCACAAAACTTCATTTGATGTGAAACTTTACTACCAAGATTTGGATATTCAGATGATGGAAGTTTGTGGTTTAAATGCTTCTTTTCTCTATGAAAGCAGCAAGTTAAGTGCAACAAGGTTCTTCTCAGGCTCATACAACACTGCAAGTTAAGGTGTAGCCAAGATAATGTTCTAATGATTCCAACATATCAAGCAATTCAACTTAAACCTCTTACATGTAAAGGATGTAAGGCAAGTTACAAAGGTATTACACTGATTTCAGCAGAAGACAAGCAGCATTTGATATACCATATTCAGAATCCACTTTGGAGGTTATTTGATCTGCCAGTAGTATCCTTCAGACAGAGAGGAACAAATTTACCTTCATGTGTCTGTCTGTCATTCAAGTAACCTGTGATCCATTGAATCTGTCTCTCTCTGAAACGCTCATTTTACTGCAATTCTGTCTGACTCAATATTCTTCTTACTTGACAGGTAGGAGATCAAATAATTGAAATCAATGGAGAAAGCACAAGGGACATGACACATGCCAGAGCAATAGAGCTAATCAAGTCTGGTGGCAGGAGAGTGCGACTGTTGTTGAAACGTGGAACAGGCCAGGTCCCAGAATATGGTGGGTTTTTGTCTTTACATTTTTCTATGTGCATGAACCCATAACAATTAATTATATTGCTTTTCAGTTAAGTAGAAATTGAAGATATTTATATATTGTCATATCCTGGGGCACATTAAGTATGGGCTTAAGTGCTTATCTGTGTAGAGGTGGACTTACATGTTTTAAGTATTTCCTTGGCAAGACCATATGTGTGTACATCACTGTCGCCTGCTGCCCTCCTGACACAGGCAATGGCTTATAAGATGTGCATTGGAGGAAGCACTTTGAACCTTTTAGGGGGCATCTCTGAGTGTGCTGGAAGTTGCTAATTCATCCATAAACTCTCCTTTTCTTCCTTTATTGGTACTTCTCTGCACATTTTGAATTATAATAGATGATCTTGTTGCCACGCATTTGAAGGGCTCGGGTTGAAGCTTGGGTTGAAAAGTATTAACAAGAATGTACTTCTTTCCTTTACAACTTTACAATTATATCTGACAATATACACAAATTATGAAGTAGTAGTCAATTCTGAATTTAAAAGGAGACTTTGCTTATTGTAGTGAGAAAACAGGATCCATTCTACTAATATTTTGCCTCAGAGGGACTTGTGGGAGTTTTTTGAGTGTTTCAAAAAGCGTGAGTCATTTAGACTATATAGAAACCTTATTTCATAACTGCAATGACAGGAAATAAAAATAAATTATCCCAAGATAATTTAAAAGCTGAAAAGCTCTTTTTTAAAACTGAAATCAGGACTTACTCTATAGTATGGCGTGACAATGTCATATATTCACGTAAGTTCTATGATGTGCATCTCTAGGCCTTAAATCTCTTGGGAAAAGGGTTATTCTTTAATGAATCGTCCTTGATTCTTTATGCTAGGAGGTTCAAAACTATATTAAATTTTTCTAATGTTACTTTTAAAGTTCTAGTATCCTTTCCCATTAGAATCAGAAATCACAGTAACATGTAAATTCAAAGACTGTAGGTTCAGATAAGTCCCTGTTGCCAACATAATTTCATTATTTCTCTTCAAGTCAGCTCCACTGAAAGTCAGTGCTTTCCTGGCTGTCAGTACCCATGAAAATTGCACCATTTTCGTCTCTAAACTAGAGCTAATTCTGTGGTTGAGCCAATCCTGGGGACAGTGTAGGCCGTGTATTTTCCAGCTTTCAAGAACTTCTGAATAAGGGCAGAAGGGATGGGTCATAGCTCAGTCATCTGGTGATAAAGTTAGTGAGTTATAGTTTTGATGAGTAGAAATAATGCCAAAATGGCTTTCGGGGGTTCTGAGACATTTAATACCAATTTTAACCAGTATAATCCTTTCAGAGAGACCACTAACAGAAATTCAAATCGCCTCCAAAACTTCTTTATGGAGAGAGATGCATCATTTTTAATGAAAGAACAAACAAACATCCAGGACTGATAAAGTGGTAGTAATGCTTCTCAAATAGGATAACCCCATACAAGCCGTTCTCCAGTTCCACAGAAAACAATTTAATCTAAGGAGGCTGCTATGAGTAAAGAATCAATTGCAGTTCAGACCCATTCCAAATCTGACTTTCTTAAGATCCCAGTTCTGAATGGCACTTAAACAAATCCAAAATTGATTTATATTATTTATATAATTTTATAAACCTATACCTTGTTCCAGAATCATGAGAAAATTAAATAGAGGTAAAAAAATTCAGTGTAAATAGCATTGCTTTGGGGCAAAAATCTTCTAAAAGGTGTAAAGGTGCACAAGCCTTCCCTTCCACAGGTCATAAGTAGAAAAGGCATATAGAAATCACACACACAGTGTTGATAAGGTTGGAAAAGACCTCGAAGATCATGAAGTCCAACCTCTAATCCAACTAAAACCTAACAGCTGTATCATTTATATCATGGCCCTCAACACCTCATCCAGTCTAGTGCTAACAGAAAGAAACAAGGTGACTCCACACAATTGTTTCAAGCCAAGCTTTGCATTTGGAAAGGCATTTGGAATAGTTACCATTCGTTGTGTAAGAAGTCAGGTTACAGGGAAATAAAGGTTGCTACAAAGAAGTGCTGTTTAATCAGACCATTTTCCTAGCTGCATCTCCAGCTTACAATTCCATACAGGAGAGCTAACTAGCAGTGCTTGGAAGTTCTGTTGTCCTGTGGCACTGAGAAAGCAGTAAAAGTGTTCAGGAGTTACTTCATAGTGTACACAAAACCTACAGAAAGCATCACAGAAAAGGATAACATCCATGTATCTGCAGTTCCTAATAAGTGCATTTTGTAGGCTAAGAGCTCTGTATGCAGTCTCCAGGCAGAATGGAAACAAAATAAGAAGATGCCTGTTGAAATTAACTGACATATCAAAGTCCTCCCTAGGTCATTTCTTAAAGTTATGAGAAATACTCTAAGAAGAAGACACACCTAAAATCCAACAGCAGCTTGCTTTAAGTTAAAAATGGAAATTAACAAACAGAAATTATTAAAACTGGAAGCCACATCTCCAGAAGGCCAGATCTCAAGCGTAAGTCATTGTGATGCAAAGAACATCTGTCAGAGACCCCAAGAAAGAACATCCTTTCCAAATAATGGAAAACTGAATCCAGAGAAGACTGTGACAGAAAGCTTGAGGATAAAGTGATCCTGAGAATAGATACATTAGTCAATATTTAGTAGCTCTCTCTTCTTCCCACCAGAATTTCACAGTTGAAATGTAACAAGACTAATTGGAGCTCTTTTTAGTGAAAAAGTCGGCTTTTTTTTTTT
>WEKX01000727.1:175418-232362 GCA_013390025.1 Pitta sordida
TTAGCAAGTACATGTCAGAAATATTTTTTGCACTTGTTAAAGTCCAGCTCTGGAGACCATCAGTGGGAAATAAGATTTAGCTGAGTATAAAAATGCAAGGCTGGAGGACTGAGCTGGTGTCAGGACTGCAGTGATGGTATGCTGCACAAGCCTAGGGAGAAATAAAAGAACAGTGCAAGTGTACCAGGGTCCTCTCCTGGATATTCTTCTCAGTCTCTGACAAGCGAAATGGTCAGGGACTTCCCAAATCAGTTGTAGTAACACTGTGTTTAAAGACCTTTCCAATAGCAGCAGTATTCAGATTCACAGCATTAAAAAGCAGAAAGCTTGCCTGGAGCTACCTAAACCTACCAGCCCAAACCATCACATTATCATCTTTCAGTCTTCAGCTCCTGGATTTTCCTTGTGTGATACAATCCATGCTTTTTAAACTCCAGTGCAATGTTTCTGTTAATACAAAGTATGGCGGTATATATTTAAGTGCAAGCAATATCAGTGTTTGAATGATGATGTGATTGATATCAGTAAAAGCAGTGTTAAGGAAAAATCATCAATGCTAAGAAAGTGAGAGAAAAGAATGTGTATTGAAAAGAAGAAAGCACACAAAGAAGAAACAAGGAACAAGCTCTTGGAAGGGTGTAAATCTCCTGAATGAGTTATGTCAGTTTATACTGTCTGGGAATCTGTCCCTACAAGTACATCTTGGAAAATTCTGGCTGAGCTGAAGCACTATTCAAACCTAGGGTAAGAAATAAAGTGCACTGCAAATGCATAATTTACCTCCACTCCAGCTGCTGATTTTGCTTGAAAACTAATGCCAAATATCCCAGAGTACTTCAGAGGCAGAAATCCCTTGTAGCAGGTCTGGTATCAGCAGAATATAAGGGAAGGAGCACAGATATGATTAATGCTCCAAAACAATAGCTGATTTCACAGCAGGGTGCAACAAAAGAAGCTTAGAAAACAGCTGTTTTATAACCCAGCATCTCAGAACATGTTTGCTGAGGATAAGGATAGCCAGAGGAACTGTGCTTTCACTGAAGGTGAATTATTGCAGCTTATCCAAACCTAAAGAATATCAGCATCATGTTTCATAGGAAACAGTCCGCCAGCTGTGTTCTCCAGAGAAGCAAGTCATAGTAAGAAATTATAGTACTGTGCAAGACTAGAGGCACCGCTGGGAAGCCTAATCCTGAGACATACTTAATGCCTGGAAAGTCTGGCTGGAGAGACTGTGCAGTTTCATACATCTCACAGAACACAAATTTCACAGTCATCACTGTAACACTGAGAACTTGTCAGACTGGCATTAAAAACTATTTGAGTAAAATGAGAGACTAAGACTTTTCTTACAATGGCTGCCTAATTCCCTGTGTTTGCATCTACTTAGGAGGTTACTGACTACAGCAGGAGCTACTGGATGTGCAGCACTTCTAAAAGTCTGTCCACACTGTGGGAGTCTAATTATAGATGCTCTTTTATTTCAGGCTTTAGCCATAGCTGTGAAACACCATGAAAAGGACATGTACTGGGATGAAATGTCCTCTCTAAAGGCAAAATTTGGGAAAACTGTCACACAATCCCAAAACAGTAAAATTAAAAACTAAGTAAAACTAAAAAAATCAGTCTCTCTGTCCAGCAATGAGTTCTTCAAGAAGTGAGTTACCTCTTACGATTGATCAGCCACAGACAGCTAGTTTTCTCTAAGAACAAATATTGTTTTCTCTAAATATCTTTGGAGGAAGGTCCCTAGAAAAGCCTGAAATGTTTCATTCTCTGTCCCAGCAATCCTGGCAATTTGCTTCTTCTGGCTTAGTGCTCCTGAACATTCCTGACTGGAGCTTTCATTACTCACTGCTGCATTAAAATATTTAAGTTCCTAGAAGTATCTGAAAGCGACAAGTCTTACAATCAAATGACTGCAAACAAGGTGTAAAGTTGAAGAAGGGTGAGGCACAGTTAGCATTTGTAGGTGGAGCCCATCTCTCCAGCAAGGCATAAACTCCTGTCCCAGATGCTGTCTGTCTAGCACTGGGGAGGGAGCAAAACCACCGAATTTCATCTGTGAGGAACATCTAGAAGAAGCTAATTCATTTCCCTTCATGCTTTCAGGACTATAAAATAATCTATCAGGTTTGATACCGATCTCCTGTCAAGTTTCACTTAGCTTTAAGTTGCTTAAGAGCTCCTGCAGGAAGTTGTAAGTTTTAGAGACTTCAGGCCATTCACACCAAGATTTTGGAAAACGTTTCCATTGCCCTGTGTTGAAGTCTGGATTTGGCCCTGGACATGCTGGATCGTGATGTGATGCTAAAACACATAGAGCCACAAGAACCAGAATCACCGAGGTTTGATGAACAAGGAATCTGTGTCATGAAGATGGTTGGTGCTTTTTGGATTTACACAACAGTGGTCCTTTTCCCACTCTCCTCCCACATTCTTTGGCTTCATTAAAAGACATGTCCTGGGGATACATTGTGTATTTTTTGAATCTCTGTTGCTTCACACAATGCTAAATTATGTACATAACTCACCCCATGGCTTTGTGACACTCGGATGATTTTAAATTCAGTTTTGTCTCTTGTATGTGAGAAGCAAGGTTTCAGTATACACAAATTAGTGGTTAATAGATAAAAGCTACAAGTTATTTACCAGTGAGTCATTTTTTAAGGGCTTTGAAAAATCTCTTATCTCCAACTCTACCCCACCAACAAAACAAAACAAAAATGTCAGAGTTGATACCAATAAGGATTTTTCATACATAGAAATTGGCATGGTTCTTAAATGTATTAAACCCTTTGCTTCTGATTTGTTATGACTCCTTTAGGAAGCACCTCAAGATGTACTCCATGTCCATAGCCCAGGTGAATCTATGTACTGAATATATGTGTACAGTAGTGTCAGTAATCCACTAATATTTAGACTTAGAGCATGCTTATTTGTCTTAGCTTTACAGAAAGACTTCTTTCCTGTTACGTATAAGCTTTTTGCTCAATTGTTCTAAACTTACTAAGAATTCTCTGCTCTAACAATAGTAAAATGTCTGTATGTCACTGGTTCTGTTAATTCTAATGATTGGTCCTAGGCTGTTCCTCCCCTTCCTTTAGGAATGGTACCTTCCAGTCTCTCCATGTGCATGAAAAGTGACAAGCATGGGTCCCCATATTTCTACTTATTGGGCCACCCTAAAGACACGGTTTGTAAACTCTGCATGTATATTATCTTTCTAATACGCTTTTGTTTCTCACAACTGTTTGTATTTTCTGACTTTTTCTTACATGCTAGCTCGCTTAATATTTTCTACAGTATTCAACTTTACTTTCATAACTGATTATCTTAGACATCAAAGCAGCTATGCATTCTACAAATGTCTTTTAATATCCTAAATAATGAGCTCTTCATGTTACACTGCTGCTAGTGCACGGAACGTGGCATAGGTCTGCTATATATGCACTTTTTCTCATGACAAAAATTTATCATCTGAACATGACTTTTCATGTAGAAAATCTTAAACTTTTGAGAATCAAAGCCATAATTTTTGCAATCTTTATAGTACTTGGCGTGCAAAAATATTAGTACTAATGTGAAGGCGGAAGTTAGATGCTGATCTCAAACAATGTTTATATGCGGCCTCTTGAAGAAATAGCTATTGTAAAATTGAAGAGTTTTTGGAACAAGCTGTAAGGAAGTACTCACTTATTAAACCCTATGGTTGTGCTGCATTTACATAAGGGCACTTTGCTCTTGATTTCAAGCTATTTTCTTCATAGAATTGGATCCAACTGCACATATTGTTCAGATGCATCAAATTTATAATACAGATTCAATATGGATATGATACCTGGAAAGGGAAAGTAAAACTTTTTTTTCCTATTTCCTTATTGATTGCTGTTGTCACAGAAAGCACAGAAGTATTCAGATGCATTCAACTCTGTGTACTACTGACTTTGCACATTATAGTATATTTGCTACAATTATAAGGACTATCTGATGTGTTGAAGTGGACAGATTGGAAACAGGAAAGGAGTTATACCCAAAGGTGTTCTTCCATCCTTTGAGCTTCAAGCAGCTCCTTCAGTGTTGCCCACAGAATTCCCACAGTCCATCCTGCCCACAGAATTCCTGCCCCTAGAACCCAGGCACTAAGATTTATTTTAAGTTTCCAGTCTTGTGTGTGCAAATCCAGGTAATCTAATCAATTGCTTGCATATATGTTTCCAGTTAGAACTTATTTCCAATCTGTGTCTACAAATAAGATTTTTTTTAAACACAGACACATCCTTATACTTTGCTGCTGCAGAGCTGGACACACCTAAGGCCATTTGGAAATGTACCCATGCAGTTCAATTGTGTACACCACCATCAGAGACCTGCTAGCAACAAAGTTCCTGCATCGTGTAGAAATGTGAATTGCACCATTCCTTGTATTCTCACCTTACCTCTCTCAGAGAGATTGTGACGTTAGACATCCTGGCTGACATTTTTGCAAGTCCCAGTTGTCAGCTGAAAGAATTGCAGTTCCAGAACAAATTCTGTGTATTTATAACACAACTTTCTAGGTAGCATTTTTTTTTTCTTCTACAGCATAATGTGCACAGGAAATAAGTCTTTTTCCTGAAATAAGTGGAAGCATAAATCCTCTGTAAATATAGCTAAGGTCAGTTTTACACAGTCATACAGCTGTGAATGGTTCTCATTATTTATTTGACAGAAAGTGTAATGACAGAAGTTTTTCCTCAGTACAATGTATCCAGAAAATCAAAAGCACCCTAGTTCTGGTCAACACCAAAACTTGAATACTTGATTGATAAAAAGACAATGTCATGTCAAATGAAAATATATTTGTTATAAAATGTTGGCATTACAGGTGTTTTTCATGGAAGACTTTAAAGGGAAAGGATTTTCCTAAAGAGTCTGTATCGATGGAGCTTACCACAACAAAAAATGTGGCTGTGCTACCATTTATTAGACCACTGAGAAAGGACTTAAATTTCCTTATGTAGAACAGATATATTGACTATTCTAGCATACCTTAGGAGAGAGCCTACTGTAACATCATAGTGCAGACCACATACATTCACATTTCTCTCAAAGGAATTGTGTATTCCCGTTTGTATAAATAATCACTTCTGGAAAACAATCAGCAAGCTTACTTGAACTTAGATATAGCACAGGAGAGATGCAGGTGTTTGGAAGGTACGTGCAGATCAAGTGATATGCCAGTGCTTCCTTGCACCATGGGTTTTGTAGCCACCACTTAGTAGTGACCACTGCATTGGGATTGGGGGGGTGGGTCTTATTCTCTGGTTTTATTGTTTGAATGTATTTATATCCTTCAGGAATCTTCAGTCTGCAGTCTGCTGCAAACTGCATTTTTCTATTTCTTTAACTCTGTTAGAATGTCTGAATCTTTTGTGTTTGTCCAATAAATGGCTAAAGCATCTTGGCCTGTACTTTGAAGCCAGATACTCCCACCTGTTCGGAGTACTGATCAGATAATCTGATTTCATCCTATTTTTAATGCTTGTTTTTTATAAATCTCTAGAGCTGAGGTTGGGTGTTATTCGAAACTTCAACCACCCCATGTAGCATTCATCTGATGTCAGAGCGAAAATCAATAGTCATTTTGGAAAAGTGCCCTTTCTGTCTGTGACCACCTTGGTGGAACTGCAAACATTCATTCATATTCCTCCTGCATTTCCAATGCCACCTCTTATTTCTAGCAATATCAACTTAATTTCAGGAACTTGTGGTGTGTAAAAAAAAAAAAACAACCCTAACTAAATGAACCAATATACTGGTTAATAAAATTGGTCTGAAGCCATCAGGCAATTTAAATACGGGCTCCCAAAGGTTGTAGAATGTTTTATTGCTATGGGTAAACACTATTCAAGGGCAAAATTGAATATTAAAGCCTGCTTAACAAACATGTCTTTAGTATTTAATAAATATGTAGCAGCTGGCAGAAAAGTTGAACATCCTACTGTTAAATAACAGTGGATGTGTATGTATGTGTGGGTACATATAGTTATTTCTCTCTTATAGCAAATTTCTATTTCAAAACATAGAAATTATAGATAGACCTTTTTCATAGATATTCTGTTATGTAGAAACAGGAATCATAGTTTTGAAGGAAAGATGGACACATGGGAAGGCGTTTTCAGGTTTGGGGCAATGGTTTTTTTGCTTCTAGGAAGTCAGTACACTTTCGTTTCTTTATAAAAGCAAAACTATTGAGTCTCTTCCATAGTCCTAAACATTTCTTTGCCAATTACACTTCCAATGGCTTTGGCCAGTCCAGCTAAATGCTCTAACCCAGTCTTCCCCCATCTATGTAACAGGGATAGTAATATTTACTTACGTATCTCAGGGGAGTGTTATAAGGCTTAATTATTTAATGCTTGAGAAGCACTTTAAAGATTAAAATCCCTAGTCGACTACTCAGTATTATTATTATTAAAGCAGAACCTCACTAATCCACACTCATTATAATCCACACCAAAATTAGCACTGTCCCCCCACATCTGAGCAAAGATTTAATAATAAGTCTGTTAAGCAGGTTCTCTTATTACTAAAGCTTAATTATTATAATATAATATTCTGGAGTAGATTTACTAATATGGTGTAAAGTGTAGATAATTACACTAAACCACAGTGAATAAAACAGATGAACAAATATTATCCCTGATTTTGTTCACATAAACTGGCAAGCAGACTTACCAGCCAAAGAAGGGGAAGTCCCACCCAATCTTTTTCTAACATTTCTTTTCATGACAGCTGACAATACTAGAAAATAAGATAATACAGGGCCTGACAGAACACAGTCATACCTCTGTCTCCACAGCATTAGTTTTTCCCTTTTTTCATGTTGTCCAGATAAATAGGGAAAACAGGAATTCAGTAACAGTTTCTGCGTCTTTGCAGTTTGCCATAGGGTTGTCTAGTCTTCTGCTGTTGCAGCATAATATTCCAGAAAATCCTTCTCCTGCTGCTCATTCCACAGTCCCTCACATTTGCCACAGGCTTGCAATTAATAGTTATGTTTCATTGCTGCAACTTGTTCTTAAACATAGTTAGCTTCCCTACATACTTCACAGAGAAGGGAACAGTATGAAGGCACAAACCATTACGGTGAACACGCGTTACTCGCGGGCTGTTGGGTCTGATCCACCTCCCACGAGTAGTGAAATCCGGAAAGATAGCGAACCCACTACGTAGTTGAGTAGGCGATGCCCGTAGCCATGACCCCATCCCATATAAGGTCTGGAGGCAAGCACCGGGCACTGACTGCTGAGCGCCAAGCCGCGGGGCCGGCGGCGAGCGCCAGCCGAGTGGCGGGCGTTGCCCCTGGCACACAATGGCACACACACAATGGCAGCCCCGTCACCCCATCTTGTAGCCCGGCGGAGGACAATTCCAGCCGTACAAAAACACACATTTACACTAAACGCATCCTGGGTGCACTGTGCCGGCTCCCGGCTGGGACCAATTTACATATTCGTGAGCAGACAGGGCCCACTATGCTCGCCCTGCGGGGGGGAGAGAGGGGAGGGGGCCCACTGTGCTCGCAGCGCAAATGGTGATGCCGGGGGCCATGCCGACTGGGGTTCCGGTACATTCTGAGCATGCGCTGAGGTCGCACATCTCGCGGAAAAATCACCCACAAATACTGAAGCTCGCGAATAGTGGACCGCGAAAACATGAGGGCTCACAGTGTTCCTGTATCGGGTGATACAGGACCATTCCTGTATTATCCAATCCAGAAACATCAGAAAAGCCTTGCCAGCAGCCTGATGCTGGGATGCCCAAAACTAAATTAACAGGGCCTCTCCTAACCTCTTGTCATTGGCATCAGGTATATAAGTCTAAATGAACATACAGAGAGTGACATAAAGAAACTGTTATGCCAGCCATTAGCAAGGTGAAGGCAAGCTTTTTCCACACAGGGATTTGCAGTTGGTCCTGTCTCTGCCCTTCTTACTCCACCCTCACAGGTTGCAACTCCTGGCTTTGTATCCCAATTGCAGGGAAAGATTAGTAGGGATCATGGCCTCTGTCGTATTTCTTACAGTTGTTACTCCTACCTTGGGAAAAAAATACGAAAAAAATGATTTTTTTTTTTATTTTTACTTTGACAGTATGAGGTATCATTGACTCTCCAATCAATAATTAACAAATGTGACCATAGAACATGTTGTATTTTGTTGAAGAACAGCAATGCATATGAAACTCAGAATTCTGAACATCTTGGTTTTCTAACAACATGTAGTTTATGTTTACTCATTAGGAGCTGAATATTACAGTGTGACATTCATTTATTCGTGCACTTCCAGCTCGTTAGTCAGTTCTCAGATGAATTTGTCACGGCATCCCAAAGATATGAGATACCACAACAACCTTGACAGCAAGTGCGATCTCAGGGTCAGCTCTGTGCCTTCATTGCCTAGAGGCCTCCAGTATGAAAAGAGGTTGCTAAAGAGAGATTCAACTACTTCTACAGCTTCTACCCTAAGCAGAATAGGACTACTGATTCATGATCTGAGTGACTGAGTTCAAACCAAGTGGTGTGTTTTGCTTAAGATCCTGCTGAGTTTGTAAGTGAGAACCTCAGTGTCCACCAAAAACTGCTTTCTAGGGGCATTTCATATACAGTGAAAATGCTCTGAATTCCTCTCTTATTAAGTAAATTTTATATATTATCTATATACTTTTAATAATGACAGCTATTTATTGACCTGACAGAATGTGACGCCTACTGTTAACACCCCTTTTAGCTGTGATAATTAATAATTTTAATATTTAAGTTTAATTAAGTGTTCAATATCCAACTCTTAAATTATTCAGTCTCTGCAGAAGGATTTTTATTAATACCACACATCATATTAACATATTTATGAACACCTTTTATGACTTAATGTGGCTTAATTCTATTAATAAAAACTAATTTTAAAGTCATTATCTTTTTTAATTATACACTAACTTCCAGTGTAGATTTTCCAGATTCAGCATGACTCTGGAAGAGAACTGTTGAAGTTTCTGCAGTTCTGCTCTACTGCCTAACCACACACACACAAAAAAAAAAAATCCAAAACCTTATTTACTGAAGGGATAAGTTTCTTTTGCCTGAACAGCTCTGATCTAATAAGTATGTGAGATTCTCAGCATTTCAAAAAGGGTACCAAACCACCTGAAGGACCTCATGAATGATAATGTGTGGTTAGGGCAGCATCACTTAAGGCTAGCATCTCACACTTAACATTGATACAGTAGTGCAGAGCTTGCTGTGGGGGATAAAAGCACTGTACAAACTGTAACTCTTCATTTTGGCTTCCTCACTATTAGTGATCCTGCAACATTTGTCCAGATAGATTAACCTGATTCAAGGGCAAATCAAATTAACCAAGTTCACTTAGATAAGTGATCATGATGATTTAAATATTTAAACATAGGACTGGTTTTTGCATATATCCATATCTATTGAATAAACTAAACTATGTCTTGGAACGACAGATAAACTCTGTACTCATAATCAGCTCGCCTTAAGATTCACAACCAGAAGACCATTACAGTAAATTAGTAAACTGATTTACTACATTAATTTACCTGTTTCTGAAACAAAACCTGTTTTTAAGTGTGACTATTTTCCCCCCTCTACCATTCTGTGCTTTGGCCAGTTTTTTTCTGCATAGAAAAATTACCATTTTTTCTTCTTGTTATTGCAATGGCAGTGTTAGTCTCAACCATGTTGTAAGGTGTGACATGACATTGGAGAGAGGCACATGATATAGAGCTTAGGTGCTCTTACAAAATCACAGGGAATTGCTTATGGATGTGATTTATATCTAAGGTGTGAACAATGGCAGAGTAACCAGGAGAGAGCCAAAGCAGCACCTCAAGTTCTGGAGATAATCCAGTCCACCTGTTCTCCAGGGCAGAATGAGTGCTTCTGAATTCATAAGGTATCTTCTGTGTTAGCCTGACACGTCTGAAGCCACTTACTAGCAGTGGCCTGTGATTAGGAAAAAGGGCCTGATGTGGAGTTATGGGTGTAGATCTCTGTGTTCATCCACTCTGCTTTGATCCACAGTGCCCAAAAGGGCTTTCCGTAAGATGCTCCTCAATAGTGGTTGTGTCCGTGTCCAACAGAAGAGCAGTCATCCATTTCCAGTGGTTTTGCGAGACACCTCTCTGACTCTGTGGGGCAATTAAATTATTATCTCAAGTGGTAAGGACAGTAAAATACTGGTGAAGCAGTGCCATAATTAAAGAACTAACTCAGGGAAAGGGATTTACTGAGGATGCCTGGGATATAATAATGTAGGATCAAAACCAGTGCTGAATAAGAATAGGAGCTCTCCATGTCCAATAAATCACTTCCCATGTTTCTTTGTTAACCAGATTTAAAAAATATGTTGGATAAAAAGTTGAAAAATGCTTTCATCCATAGTGCTTGCTACAGATTAAAGCAAACACAAATCAATGTGTGTGGCTTTCTTATGTCAAGAAAACATTCAGCTTTTTTTGAAAGGATTTTTAAATTTTTTCCTTACAGTATACAGTTTTGCCCTCTCTGCCCTAAATTTAAATTTTCCCTTTCTCTCTGTTCTCTTAGGTCCAAAACCAAGCAGTATCTCCTGAGCTTCTGTAGATTTAGTCTTCCAAGCATAACTATCTCGTCTTTCTAAATTGTTGCAATAATTCTCACATTAGATCTCTGAACATGAAAGCACTTCTCTAACAAACCTCTATGTCAAGTACAAAAAAGGAGATGAAAGTGAATTTTACATGAGATGAGATCATTCAAAGTCTCATCAGGTGACCCTTGCAAGCATTCTGTGAACACCATATCTACTGTAAAAATATTTAGAGTGTCTTCCATTTAATAATTAGGTAAAATATACAATGGAAGATGGATATAATGAACCCAAAGGAACTAAATTGTTGCTAAATTGTTGCTCATCAGTAATGATCATGAAAAGATCATGAGAAGAAGTAGGGCATCAGAGTATCAATGGCACTGGGAACTGAGCCAAGCAGGATGTAGAGCTGTGTTCCCAATGTTGGAATGGGTCAATGACAGAATTTTCTGGATGTAAAATTAAACATTTCAGGCTTAGAAAGGAGATAGAAGTATTCATCATTTACACTACGCTTATGTTTCTTCAGTTCTTGTGGACATCTGTAGAAGCCATGACACCAGTAGTGGTAATACATGGTAGTAGTGCCCATCTCTTCCAATATTAGACTGGTGACAAATATAAAAATGCACAATTACTTCGTTGACAGAAGGACTAGGTCTGGCATTGTTTCATACTCCAAATATCAGTCTTTCTTAATGAATCTACTTTTTTGGAAATGCAGAGCACAAAATCTAGAAGTAAAAGATGTCAGGACTCAGATGCATGTTTGTTTTCCTGTAATCTTTCATTACTTTGTTAACTAACTCTAGTTAACCTGGTCAACCATCCTCAAACTTTGCAAGAACAAATGTGCAAAGCCAAAAAAAAAATTACTAGAAAGCAGAAAGATTCCACTCTTGAGCAAAGCTATATTTAAAGTTACATTTATAAATTTCTCTAAACATTCAGAGTCCACATGAGTCACCAGTCCACTGAATACAAACAGCCAAGGAGTCCAATGAATGTGGTTGCATTAAGATATCAAGGAATTAGATTAGGTTTTCATTGCATCAGAAACAAGACTTCAAAATGCTAAATTGATCGCTTAACTGCATGTGTGAGAAAGCAGAAGTAGTTCATATACTAAAATAGCTGAGTGTAACCTGTGTTTATTTTAGTAAATGTATTTGGAATTTATGTAATTTCTGTATATAGAGTTATGTAATTTATGTACACAGATTTATCACTTTGCACCTATAGCACACTGCCATCATAGCTTAGTGCTAAGGCTGGATGTATCCACAATAGTTGATCAAATGAAGGACCATATCAGAGCAGAAGGTGCCTAAATCCATTGATGTTTGCTTCCAAAGGTCTTGGTGTTCAGGCATCTGAATGTGGATAAGTTCAGTGGAAGGAGAGACAAGCAAAGTGTAATTTTAAGCTAAGCAAAATGTAATTTGTCAGAAAACATTTGCATGGGATATTGCATAATTAACAAGAAGTGCAAGTTTATAGCCAGAATTACAGGCAGCCTGTGAGGTGGGAAAGAACCCATTGCTACTCAATTTCTGGGAGAGCCTGGGAGAAAGGGTGGAATATCATCTCACATTTCCATAAAGCTTATAGCTTGGACAAAAGGTGCCAAGGGTTTTTCTAACCATCGAACCCTCAAAGAATCATTTATTTCAGGAGACAAAGGGTGCTGTATGTCTGGGTTGTAGAAGTTCCAGGATAAAAGATTAAAGATTCTTTATATATTCTGAAATATCCCTCCTTAGAGAGTGTTAAAGAAAAGCTGCAGGAGACCAATGCAATCAGGAATATCAAAGGCATGTCAAGCTATAATGAGAAAGAGCCAAATGAATTCCTGGTGTAACACTACCAACATTAGTGGATACTCACCAGGGGACAATTTGTCCTATTTTTGTTATTAGCAGCATCTGTAAGAGCTGTTCGCTACCTCCTGGCAGTCCATAATTTCAGACAAAAATGGATGGGGGGGCAGGGAGGGAAATAAAGCACCATATTTTTTATTTAATCAAAACTTCTTTGATACCCTAGGAAAATAATTCTGTGACGATATAAGAACAGCTGCTGAGACATTCCAGAAAATATTTCATTCAGACTAATGAAAGCATTAAAAGCTTTAATACATGGCACATTATTTGCATAGTTTGAAAATTATAAAGGCTTTGAGATTTTATTGCACTTAAGTAACAAAATGTGGTGTAATTTTTACTTTTAACATTACTACTACTAAATATTCAATAAGTTAATAATAGTACTTTATCAATAATTATATCTGATGAAAAATTCCACAGTCTTGATAAACTAGCAAGAAATTATTTAAAACATTTCGATGCTAAGGGAGGATCTAGCCACAAATCAGAGCTCCAACCTTCTTTGACCTGAGACCTTGATAGGACAGATAAGCATAGCAAGACTAGACTTCACAGGTTCACAGGTTATTCCGAGTTGGAAGGGACTCTCAAGATCATCTCGTCCAACTCCCCACCAACTAAACCATGTCACTGAGCTCCTCATCGAGTCTTCTCTTAAACACCTCCCTGGGCAGACTTGACATAATCTTAGAAAGGTAACCTATGTGGAAAATATAAGTCATGCAGGAAGTTAAATAAACTTAAAAGTAGACTGAGCTCTTTCCTTTGACTTAGTACCTAGGCAGTGTTCAGAAAGTAAGAGGGGCAGAATGCTCTTCTCCATGAGCAGTAAAGCCAGATTTCTTTTGCTAGTGGTTCAGACATAAGCCATCAGCAGCCACTGGATCCAGGTAAAAGAGTGGCTTTAGGTAAGAAAGCAAATAGACACATGAGAGTAGTGCCCTCATTTCCACGCCATTGAACATGCATAAGTGGGTGTGGATCTCTTCTCTCAGGCTGACAGCACCAGAACAAGAGGACATGGCCTTAAGCTATGCCAGGGGAGGTTTAGAGTGGATGTTAGGAAGAGGTTTTTCACAGAGAGAATGATCTCTTAGAGGAATGGTCTGCCCAAGGAGGTGGTGGAGTCGCCATCCCTGGAGGTGTTTAAGAGAAGACTCGATGAGGAGCTCAGTGACATGGTCTAGTTGTTGGGAGGCTTGGATGGATGGAGCGTGGTGCCCGTGCTTCCGTGCTTGTGGGCCTGATCCCTGGCTTGGGAGTTGGATTAGATGAATCTATGGGTCCCTTCCAACTCAGAATAACCTGTGAACCTGTAAGCTGACACAGCAAAACAAACAATTCACATATATGGCAGTTCTACCTCAAAACAAAAAAAACCTTTAGACAGAAAATTGCTGCTCCTGATGTTTTCCCCTTGTGACTCTTCCTCCACAATGGCTGTGTCCGTCTCCTACTTGTCCTCCCACACACTCAAGATCTTGTGTCTATGGTGTCTCTTACTCAGTTAGGAATTTACTCCTTGCCTGGGAGTTATGCGAAACAGGTCGTGGGTGAGTCATTCTTGCACGTCCCTTGGAGAAAGTGCCGCCAACCTGCATGACAGTAGCTTGTGGAAACTAAAAGTCACCCAGAAAACACCTACTAAATTACACCAAATGATATGCCATCACAGTGACAGATTATAGTGCTGCTCTCAGTTCATTTATCTTGTCTAAATTAGTAGGTCAAGGGATATTTTCTCCCTTCAAAGAGGGGAGGAAGCCATCTATTAGCTTTCTGTGACATGTATACCTTTGAAAAACAATTCCTCTCATAGTAAGGGTGTCATCAATGGTGACAAAGTCAGAAACAAATTTGAAACTACGTTGTCCCTAACCCTCCCCAGCACTTGTGACTGAGTGCAATACCCTTCTCATCTGCCTGCAAGTTGTTTGGGCATTAGTAGTTCATGCTCTGTTAAACAGATTAAGTTCCTCCCAGAGGTGAAGGGACAAAAAAGTGAAATCAGTATTCTGTCTCTGGTTTATTGTGTTTACAGAATGCTTTGAGGTATGTTGGAATAACAGACAGTGAAAGTAGGTTGTGTTCACAATTAACATAAAGCTTTTATAAAAAGCTTTAGACCACCAGAAAAGAAATATTCAGAAATATTAATAACTCTCTCCAAAATGCAGCTAGAACCTGAGTACAAGCATAAAGAGAAATTATTAGTTTAGTTGCTCTGCAGGATAAAATTTTGCATTTTTCTTCTGTTTATATTTGTTATGAAAAAGCAATCATTTTAGGGCTGGTTGAACAAGCCCAAATGAGCTTGAACACAGCTCTTTAAAAGGTATTTCTCTTGAGCAACAAATTACTTACATTTCTGCACTTTGCTCTACTCTAGTAATTTTTGTATTTTCCCATCATGTTCAAACATTAGAGGGAAGGTGGTTACAACACCTTCACATCAGTATTCTCCTCACTAGCCAGTGACATATTGCAAAAATGGCTTGTTGACATTGTCGTCTCCCAAGGCTGAGGATGACTTTCTACATCATGTCATTTCATTTGAAAAAAAAGCAGGTTAGACTGGGTTTGGCTGTCTCAGAGTGATGGTACTTAATCCTTAAAGACAGTAATTTAGTTCTTATTTGCAAGTTCTATATTGCCACAGAATAGAAATTACAGTTTTATTTCACTTTTTTTTCCCCAACTGCTAGAAATACAGCCTGTATAGGTGCCTTCACTGCAAGGATTTTAAACATAGCACAGCCAGTGGTCCCCCTGGGATTCTCCCACAGCCATACTTCCCATTAAACTGTGGTTATAAGTTTTCTTGTTTAGTTGGCCAATTTGTCCTTTTTTTAGGGTTTTCTGGGAGAGAGAGAAAATCCCATAATGCATATAGTATGGCATGTCCTTGTTTATAGTCATCTATAGTTATGTATCACTACAGGTGAGAGACACAGTGATTCACTTGTGTTGAAGTACATTCTAAGCCACTACGATTTCTCACGGCAACACTTGGTTGTTTTTTTGTCCCCTTTACAACAAGAAAATAGAGGGGGAAAAAAACCCAAACTTGTCTAGGGGGACAGTCTGTTAGTAAATCAGGTTTGTCATCTGTAGGGAATAAAACAGCAGGCCACTCATCCCCAGCTCTCCTCCCCTGAGTGCCCCACAAATAACTGGTACCATATTGTCCTTCATTCCTCAAAGGTGTGACAAGAGGTGTTTTCCACCCAGGTTCTGAGTGGTGGCCCTCTGACTTATCCTCCTTGAGAAGAAACAGCTGTTTTGAGCATAGTGGCACATTTTCTACAGGGGCGATCTTGTTACCTGAAAGCATCTTGCTGCTCCAAGTGGTTTGATGTTTTTTACTGGTGTGCAGCCGATACTATTCAAAGTAACAAGCTATTTCCGTAATCAGAAGCTTTCAAAACCTAGCACAAGATTGGATAATAACCTACTGCTCTTCACTGCAGTGGGACAGCTGGGACAGCTGGGAAAAAAGCCTATGGTTAAGACAAATATGTTGGTTGAAGCCAACCCTTGACACCACCTTTAACCTGTGGAGAAGTGACAATGCTATGAAAAGTAGAAAGCTAGTTTTCCAAAGCTCAATGTGACTTCTTCAGAGCAGGCTCAGACGCCTTGCTGGTGAACACAGGCAGCTTTATGCTGAGTACCAGGGTAGTTTTAGTGGTTTGAACTCCATGCATAGTCCCTAATTCAAGTGTAAAATAGAATGGGATCCCCTGGATTTCACATTGAAAAAGAGCAAGGATTGGGTCTGCACCTCCCCCATCAGGCTGTGGTCCTGTACCGGGGTAGTGGTGCTGTAAAACAGAAGTAAAGAACAAGCCCATCAAAGTCAATCCGTTTTGTAGGAAAGCTCTTCGCAGCTGATCACTCTATATGCTTTTACTTTTATTTTTTCTTGCTCAAGTGCCAAGCAGGGAGCAGATGGTACATTACTCAGCCTTAACTGGAGGGTAAGAAAGTGTGATTTCTTTTTTTTCTCTTAATTCAGTTGAGACCCTCATCCCATTTAGATTCCCAGCTCAATGTTTATTTGTCTTACACAGAACTTGTACTTTCTACCCCTCTCAAATGCTAATCCTCTCCACACATATGCTCATTATGCAAAAGCATATGACAAACACCATCTGGGAAAATAAATAGCTCCTCAGCTAACTGTGCTGCTCTCTCCCTTTACGTCACCCACCTCACTATTGTCACTCCTATTTTTAACTGCAAGACAGCAATCACTCAATCCAACAATTAACTTGAAAGTGCCATTTTAGTCAAGCAAGTCACAGATCCCAGGCTGGGCAGTAGAACCCATCCCATTTTTTGAGACATGCATCTTCATGATAATTTGAAAGCAGCTGTGAGAAAAATATCTTTTAAAGGGCAGTTGATATCACTGAGAGATGCTAGTTCTGAACTGCAGAATTCCATGCTTGTTTTTTTAGGTAGAACGTTACATTTTCTCCCCCATGAAATATGCAGCTCTTGCCACAAGTTCCACCTCGTTTCCATGGATTCCTGAGATAGTCCTTCATCTCTGACAGATTATTGCTCATACCATTCAAAGCCAGGCAATGGTGCTAAATAGGGAATGACATTAGCCAAGTTCAGTGATTTCTCTAACCTCTGTGTAGATGGGTAAGAACAGGAGTCATGCCATCATTAATCATGATAGATTCATTGTCTACCAGAATGTTAATCAAAAGAAATAAGGATGTATATGCAAGAGAAAGGAATCTCACGATCTTCTGGTTTGTACCAACGGATTAGGAAAATCACCATGATTGAGCAAAGGAGTTGTCTATTTAGCTAAATAGCAAGATCTGCACAATCCAACCGTATTGTGTTGAGGCTAAGTAACCAGGAGAATTTCAAAAGGCACAACCAAGAGACTCAGCAGCTGACGCTGTGATATAAAGCCAGAGCTTTTTAAGTACCCTGTAAGAAATGTGGGGCCATAAACACTGCAATATTACATCTGTTTAGAAAAAATATGAGACAGAATTCGATGATGAGCTTATCTGAGCTACAAATTCTTGTCAATTATTATATGCTTGTAGGGACATGTTTAATAGATGGCAGAAAGTCTTTCTCATTTGTCCTCACAGACAGCACTCATATTGCCCAGCTAAGGAATCCATTACAGAGCTACAAAAGAGGTAATTTGGTTTCATGGGCACGTGCCTTTATTATTTTAAGAATAATTTAATGTAGGCAGAGGAAAGCAGAATCTACATGAAAATAAAAAGTCCAGTGTTTCCAGCTTTCACAGTTACCAGCTTTGTGGTCCTTGCTTCTCCTGAACATTTTTTCTGGTAGAGAGAGAATTTTTGTTTTCCTCCGTATTAACTCCACTGGGAGTTTCACCCCATCTGAAACAGAGGGGTTTAAATCTGGTCTGTGGTGTGGGTATCAATGTTGCTCAAAATACATGTGCCTATGCAGTACACACTGTGCTGCTGAATATGCCCTTAACTCTCTTCTCTTTGTTGTTACAACAGACGAACCAAACTCCTGGAGTGCTCCCTCTGCCACCTCCCCAGGTCTGCCGGAAGTAGCTCTTTCCCTCGATGACATAATCTCACCATTATCTTCATCCCACATAGCCCCACCCTCTGACCCTTCTCACCAGATAAGCCCCGAACCAACATGGGACATCAAGAGGGAACATGATGTAAGAAAACCAAAGGAGCTTTCGGTGAATGGTCACAAAAAGAAAAGGTTAGGAGAACAAAGAGAAAGGTCAGCAAGTCCTAAAAAGGTAGACAGGTCAAAGCATGAGGAGGCTTCTTGGAAAGGATATTCAGAAGGCAAAAGTAAGACCACTGATGGTGGCAGGCCCACCTCAGAAAGCAAAGCGGTGGGACACAGCATTATGATCGAGGCTGGCACGAGGGAGCACATTTGTGCTGGAAGCAGTGATGAACGGTTTGGGAGGCTGAGGAAGCCGGAAAGCAAGAGGGGAGGATCTCTTAGCAAAAAAGAAGATCACAGATCCACAAACACCAGTGAGAAGAAGTCAGCTGCAGCACCTGACCATCTCAAGATTGATACAGGTGCTACGAAGACATACAGTAGCAATCGCTGCAGCTCGCCTGGAAGTGATATGGACCACAGCCAGAGGGACCCTGATGGGAAACACAACGAGTTCCCCAGGAAGGGACATCTCCACTCCATTAGCACGCGCAGCACCAACACCGCAGTTCGAAAGGCAACGGTCTCCCCAGGGCCGTGGAAAATCCCTGGCTCAGATAAGCTACCTAGCGTCCTGAAGTCTGGTACTTCTGCCATGAGCAGATAAGCAAGGGACTGTTGCCCTCTAACTGTTTCAAACTGACGCAGAACATTCTTCTTAGATTTTGTCTCACATTGGTTTGTTTTAATTTATTTTAACTATCACACATATACACAAAGCATTGAAGAATGAAAACATTAGTGTGTAATTCCATGACAATGTGCACAGTATCCAATAAATTCAAAAGCATATAGTCAACACAGAGATTTAAACTCGACCCTAAAGTCCCAGTTCCATTTTAGGGACTTTGGCAGCTATGGAAGAAACCAAAACAATATGAAGGACAGTAGATCAGAGAAGGATAGTGCAGTGTAGCTTTAGCAATTTTTTCCCACTGCATGAAGGACTTGGATTTCATTCAAACTTTTTATCAAGAAACTGGAACAAGTTAGAGCAATCACAAACTGGAACATCGCCTTAAATAAAACTGCACGGAGCAAGCTGAAAATGAGAGAGGATCTTTTCATGGAGCTAAAATGTTGTAAATAAATTGTTCTCGACATATCTAGACAGGGGTTAAAGGGTTTCTTTGAAGCTTCATTTGGGACTGTACTCCTATGACATGTCTCCACTGTTAATGCTTTGAGATAGTCCATGTGGTACCCTGTAGCATAGTTCACTGGGCGCTATGGGAGGAGTGGGGAATCCAGTGGATTAGTTTCTGTGATACCATTTCTACTGCCATTTTTGTGAACAAACCATGTTTCTGTACATTGGAAAGGAGTTAGGGTGGAGTTGTATTTGCAAATTATTCTCAAAAGAGATTTGTTACAGGTTCCCCAAGTTCTGTGAGGTAGCACACAAACCAATTGGTCAGGCTCAAACCCCAGATGTCTGCAAGGCCCTTGCAATGAATGGAAGAGTGCTACAGAGAAACAGCTGCAGTTCCCTTAAGGAAAGGCCTTTCCTTCCTGCAGAAGATAGCGTCACTTATCAACAGTGCTTTGTTTCATACCCATCTGCATTTACTTAGGACACTCTCACCTTTCATCCCCTCAGTTTGGCAGAGCAGCTGCCTTTCAGGCACATGTAAACAATAATTTGACTCGTTTCTGAAACACAGTTGTTAGTGTCGTCATTCAGTAAATTCAATATATTTCCGTTTTTAAAATGGATTTCATTATCTCATCTTTTCCCTTTCTCAATTTTTTTTTTATTTTTGTCTTTTTGTTTTTATCTTTCTTGCTTGTTTTCAATTTCAAGCCTTAAGTGCCAGGTAAACATTCCAGTCTGCCTTCACAGGAAATAACTCCGAGTTCAGTCAATCAGTCATTATCTTGTTTCAAAAAGATGTGTGTGTGTCTGTGTAAGTGTGCATATGCTTATTTGTCTGTCAAAATTTAAAAAAAAATCCTGGGCAATAATACATTGGTAATTAAAAAGAAAAACATAATGCTAAGTACTGTCAAAAATTTGTATTTAAAAGTTATTATTCACTAGCAATCTTATTTCTTCACATGCTCTGCTGAAAAACTAGATTGAGATTGGCTTTGTTCCAAGAAATTAGCACATTACTGTATGTCTCAAACATTGCACTGGACTGCGAAATTTATAGACATGTTTCTTCCTGTCCAATTATTTGAAAAGCCTCAATCAAGGATTTTGCAGCTTTCAAACATTTTTTTTAGAAAGAAAAATCCATTTATAATTTCTAAAAAAGCACAAGTCCATGTAGCTGTTTATAAAACTGTTATTTAATGGAAAAAAAAATCTTTATCCCCTGAACTAGAATCCAATATAATTTGCTATTAATTTATTGAATCTGATTTTGGACAATGCTTCTGTAGTGTAGATGCACGTCCCCGTATCTTATTTTTATGTATAAAGAAAACAAACAATGAAATCTGAAAAACAGTTGAGATTATGCTTGCATAAACTCTAATTTGCACAGTTCACAGCTACTCCTTGTGCAGTAATTGCTTTATGCGGCTGTAATCGATAACCTGTGAAGACAGCACATCATCTAAACCCCATTCCAAATAATATTTCTGTGTAGTGTTAGCTGTGAATTTACCCTGTACAGCTCTATCTCTATAAATATAATTCCATGTATTAATAGTCACAGAAAGGCTGTAAGTGAGCAACTATTTTTATGAAACGCACCACTATGGATAAATTAACTTTTACAGAAATCTTGTTTACTGTATGATATTCTAAACCACTGTCAAATAAAATATATATCCAAAAATCTTTTTTTTCCAATTGTATATAGTCTGTGTTAATTTTGAGTAACAGGCTTCAGTGTTACCCTGAAAAATAATCATTTTCATGCATATGTGCATATGAATAGAGTCCATTTTGATTTCTTACTCCAAAGAGGGGTACAATTTATGAATACACAGGTAGGTGACCAAACAAATTCCATAATGGCAAGTTAAGGCCCAGGAAGCTACACAGACACTGAGAAATCTCTTCCTTGGTGGAGAAGCCTAAACTCTTATTCTCCTTCCAGTCCCAAGAGACACAGGAACAGGGTGGCCCGACTCCCATCACTGAGAGACAACTTCTGAGCATACACGATATACATATTAAAAAATAATCTGAGCATACACTATATTTACCACAGAAATCCAGCAGTTCTAACTAGCTCTAAAAGGGGTTTGCTGTCAAGTTTACTTTACAGAAATAGTGTCTCAGAGAACATCAGAAAGGTATAAAAATATTGGTTACCAAACAGTCTTCTGGGGCCGAATCCACCCCTTGTTGAACAGAACAGAAAAATGCTCCTTATCTTCATCTAGGCAAAACAAATCATCAGTTTACAGACTGTAGACACTCTAAGGTGTACTGCCTGGAAAACTAACAGTATTTTTCACACAAATGTGACATTTAAAAAATAAATATTTCCTGTTTCCTTAAAGTATAATTTGCTTAAAAAATAATAGTTTGCCTCCATACAACCTGAGTCAACTTCTGCAAAGCCTTATTTTTCAGATTAATGTTCCACATAGGAAATTTCAACCAGCTCAACTAATAACATCATTTTGCATTACAATATAAACACATAGCAAATATGAAGCATCTTTGATACCCAAAAAACCATTTACTGCTCTTTAAATAGCCTTTTTTTCATGGTTGGAAATCTGAGTGTATGCCTAACTCGGACTGAGAGGTATCACAGGCAAATGTGCTGAAGCCATATAGCCTCTTCCAGTCTAACTTTTTCTGTTAGTGTCTTTTTTTTTAAACATGGTAGTACAGCATTTTCATTTGGACTACCATTCCTATGGCCCCTTTTAATCTCTTTTTCATCCCTATGCAATAATACAAGGAAATAGATGCTTATTTCGATGCAGATTCTCTGCTCCAAACTCCAGTGAAACAGTGTAGGTAAGCTTGCCAGCTTGTGATCAGCAAAGCACATTAGTGAAAGGGTTTTGTTAAAACTCTGTAGATAGATATCAATGCAGCCCTTTTTTTAATCAGTGGCAAATGTGAGCTCTGGGACTCATTCCTTTTTCCAGATGTTTCTCTGCTTTAGGAAGTCCACAAAAAGTGCAGAGTCTGGAAGAGCAGATCTTCAAACAAGTTTAATAAAAAAGCCATAAAATTTAATAACTCCCACAAGGTGTCTCCAAGTGTACCATCTTGTCTTCCAGAAAGCTGCTGGACTGACGGCATTCTTCATTTAGTTACACCAGAGCACAGGTTGCACTAGTTTCACTACACTGTTCTCCCCTGAACAGAAGGGACATTTTTAGCCTATATATCTGCCTACTCCGTGGCCTCAGTCATAAAAGACTGCCAACAATTTAGCCCCGGTGTGGACAGCTGCCTGCTAGGAAGTAATGCAGTATAGTTGGCTCTCGAATACCATGGTGCCATGGGTCATGTTGGCCCCCTGTGCAGCCCTCCGTCAAGGTAGAGTGGCATCTCATTAATAAGCAAATTTGCACTGGTTACACCGCCCCCTCAGCTCCAGAGCAGCTGCGGGGCATTCCCAGAAGTTTCTCATGTGATGTGAGTGGCCAGGGAAGTGAAGGGGGTCTCATCTGCCCCATTCTCACCTGGATAGTCCTCAGGAATCATGATGAAGGTGAGTCCTGGGCTTTGGCTGCCACTGCTGCGGCAGCTGCAGTGGGCAGATGAGGCACCGCAGGGCTGTATGTACTTGTGAGCCCTCCTCGGTGTGTCCCCTCCCGCGGGACACGCTTGGCATGGCACAGCAGCGGCTGGGGCCAGCCATGCATAGCTCCGCCGGCATTTAAACATGCAAGAGGAGCAGCCCAGTGGCTGCCTTGTCACCATTGTAACGCTGCCAACAGCGCACTGGCAGAGCAGCGTCCTGGTGCTGAGGAGAGGTGCTGAGGGCATGCTGCATTTGCAGGAATTTTGCAGGCTCGGGGATGCAACTTGCAGGGGCCAGACTTGCAGAGTTTAAACCCATGTTTGACTCCAGCACTAAACTTCCATATTTAGGTAGAGTCAAGCCTAAAGTGAACAAACATTTTCCAGAAATTGATCTGAAAAACTATGTGAACTTCAAACTTCCCAGCTGCAGAAAAATCATGTCACAAAGACGTGAAGCTGCTATCTGGAAGGCACGAAGTGGAAAGGGCTGACTGTAGTTCAAACACAGCCACATTTCTTCCCTGATATTTTCCATCTCAATGTGCAGCCAACAACCATTCCCAAAGAACGTCTCATCTCCATCAAAGATGAGATTCTGTCTGATTAGTGCCATCTCTGCTGAACACAAACATCTCATCCTTAGCTCCCTCTACCTCCCATGTGCTCTCAGCACCACTAGATCTATTCTGAATCTCATTTTCTTCCTCTACAGCTCCCCACTGCTCTTGTTCTTAATCCTACCTCTGAGTGCTGCTGCCTTTCAATAGATCAAATTTTGCATTCTCCATTTTGTCCTTCTGTCCCTCAGAATTGTGTCTTTCTCTTTTCTCCTCTTTCTTTTGGCCCTCTGCCACCATCTGACATGATTTGCCACCCTCAACCTCTTCCTGACGTGCCTCAGCATCTCAACATGACACACCTCTCCTAAGAGCTATCATGACCCATTACACACCAAGTCATTAACCCACTTCTGGATGTCATATAAACATACAGGCACACCCAATACTTTGCACTGAAGCCCAGATCACCTGCCTGGTCCTCCAGAAACTGCCAGCAGTTACTGATTAGACATACTACCTCTACATGCAACCAGTAGAGGTTTGCAAGTTTTGTACTTGCAATCTTTGCAAGTACAAATAATATTTTAACTTCGTTGTTGATAATGATTCAAGCATTATCAGGTTTTGTCAATGCAACATGATATGGTCTCTACTGGAAGTCTCCAAATTCATTTTACAAATGCAAGAACAGGCAAAGCTGCAGGTACAGTGCTGTCTTAGCCACTACACTCTTTCTGTACATCACTGCTGCCACAGAAATCTAGAGCCAGAATTGCAGAGGCATAAGTGAAAGGACACATCTCAGCAAATGAGGATGTCACCCTTCAAGTTTCTCCTTGCTTGGAGGGAAACTTTACTGTGAAGAGGAACAGTTTCTTGGTACATTGCCATGGAGGTCAAAGCTAGAGAAGGCTTTGGACTTGCACAGAGCTGATTGATCGCTTTTACTGGATATTGGCAAGGCAACACCTTGAGTTGTCCAGTACTGGGCCCCTCAGTTTAAAAAATATGTTGAGTTGCTTGAACATGTCCAGAGAAGGGCGACGAGGATGGTGAAGGGACTGGAGAACAAGCCCTGTGGGGAGCGACTGAGGGAGATGGGGTTGTTCACTCTGGAAAAAAAGGAGGCCCAGGGGAGACGTTATTGGTCTCTATAACTTCCTGAAAGGGACGTTGTAGTCAGGTGACAGTAGGTCTCTTCTCTCAGGCTACCAGTGACAGAACAAGAGGACACAATTTTAAACTGCATTGGGGGAGGTTGAGACTAGATATTAGGAAGAACTTTTTCACAGAAAGAGTGATTTCTCAGTGGAATGGACTGCCCTGGATTGCCCAAGAAAGTGGTGGAATCGCAGTCCTTGGAGATGTTTAAGAAAAGATTGGATGATCTACTTAGTGACATGATTTAGATAATGGGATGGTGTTTTAGGTAATAGGTTGGCAATAGGTTAGGTAATAGGTTGTACTTGATGATCTCTATGGTCTTTTCCAGCCTTATAAATTCTGTGATTCTGTGTGATCCCGTTAGGGATTGACTTCACAGTTCACATCTGTAAGTCTCAAAAAGAATTCTTTCCCTCTTTCATCCCCTTGAAGCCAGAATACTTTATATATTGCTGCTAAAAAGTCCACATAGGCATGACACACTGCCTACTCTCATGACTAAAAGAGAACTTGGAGAGAATTGGCATGGCTGTATTTTGTAGGGCTCCCACCTCTGTCGGACTCAGGGACTCCCAAGGCTCTTGTGCCATCTATCGGTGTAGAGGCCCAGAGAAGCAGGTTCTCAGCAACAAACAGTATCTTTACCTTCACAGCTGTCATCCAAACAGTGAGACATTTTAATTAGCCATCATTCCCAAAGGGAACTCCCATGCACTATCTGAATAGAAACAGCTGTGCTTCAGCCAGGACTCACACACCAGTGCCCCAGGCCTCTCACAGGCCGCCTGCTCAGCACTCAGGACTGTCCTCTCCCTTAGAGAAACAACCTCTCCCCATCCCCAAAGTAAGTATTCATCATCTCAGCATAGCCCACCACCCTCCTGGAGCCAGGACATGAATATTCAGTCCAGCCGTGAGGGTTCTGGAATATTTTTCCCCAGTATTTCTAACGGCAATTACGTGATCACACATTTATCTCCATAGCTGGCACCTGAGCTTAGAGCATTTTTTTTCAAAATATCTTGTTGAGACACAGTAACATAAGCAGTATCTTTGAATTATAGCCAATCTAAAAATTATGTTCTGCCCTTTCTGTCTTTAGTGCCTCTATGGCAACAAGTCACTCTGCCAGTTCAATTAATTGTTGAGGATTTTGCTTACAAGGTACAAATATATCTCTTCTAAACAGCTGAGGGAATACCAGTGCAAAAACATCTATTCCCACTTACATA
Source organism: Pitta sordida (assembly GCA_013390025.1). Classification (NCBI taxonomy): domain Eukaryota; kingdom Metazoa; phylum Chordata; class Aves; order Passeriformes; family Pittidae; genus Pitta; species Pitta sordida. Next base: position 201,282 of record WEKX01000727.1, read on the forward strand.
CAGGGGCCTAGAGCATAATCTTCCACTCCCACTCAGGAACTACCCAACCAACCATGTCTGAGATGGATGGTTGTCCCTCTTAGGAAAAACAACACACAGGAATTCAGACTAATCCAGAAAGCTATTGTCCGTCCACAAATCAACTGCTGTAAGTGTAAAAGACATTTAAACTGAAAGAATAAGCAAGAAATGGTGTAGGGAGAAAGAGGAGAAGTGATGGTGCTTTCTGTGATGTGGCCACTTCATGGCCTGCTCTATTTTCAAATTCTTCAAGCTTAAAAATTTAAAAAGATGACCTATCTAACATGACAGGTGCTGCCAACAAAGCACTGCAAGTCTTGAGGACAAGAAGAAAGAATATTTAGTGATTACACTTCTGAAAAGAATTAATTTATTTAACTAAAAGGCTTCAGATGATGCCAAGGAGAGAACAGGCCATCCTCTGCCCTCCAGAGGCAACTCCAGGGTGTTAGTGGGCTACTCCAACACAGACTAATCCTCCCGTTTCTCCAGAGCTGCAGCTGCATTGAGCAGCCTAGGCAGTGAACTGGCACTGCCATGACAGGCTGGCAGCTGGAATTACTTCCTTGCAGTGTAGAGAAGTTATAAATCCAACTACTGGGATGCTTCAAACCCAGAGACTGTTGGTAAATGCTGTCACATCCAGCTGGCAGCCAGTCACCTGTGGGGTCCCACCGGGATCAGTGCCTGGCCTGGTACTGTTTAATATCTTTATTGATGATATAGACAGGAGAATTGAGTCTAGATAATGGTCTAGATAATGGGATGAGGGGAAGGGGAGTTAGATTATTTAAAAAAAAAAAAAAAAAAGATGACCTTGAGATTAACTCACAGTATTACAGTATTAGCAAGGTTAGAAGAGACCTTGGAGATCAAGTCCAACCTGTAAGCCAACACCAACCCACTGTTTAAACCATGGCACTAAATGCCTCATCCAGCCTACTCTTAAACACCTCCAGGGATAGCGACTCCACCACCTCCCTGGGCAGACTCAGATGTTTAAAGTATGGTGCTCATAACTCCAAGGTTATGGGTTCAATCCCTGTATGGGCATTCACTTAGGAGTTGGACTCGATGATCCTTGTGGGTCCGTTCCTACTCAGAATATTCTGTGATTCTGTGAGCTCTGTGCCCCAGAACTGCTGCATAGCACCAAGGGACAGCCCTGTTCTGCACCCAAAGATGTTGCAGATGTGGAAGGAGTGGGAGAAGTAACTAAAATATGAAAGCCACCAGATCTGTGGTGAGAGCCCCACTGCAGCTGTAAGCTGGAAGAAATGTTCTGACCAGCCACAGATCCCTAGAAATGTAGATTTTGCTTTCTGGAATGCCCTTTGCTCAAAAGTTATGAGCAACAATAGGAACCCCAATCAGTCAAAAAATCTCCTGACATTACCCGGCAGCAGGGCTGCCCATGGCTCTGAAAGGTTTTTTTCATACATATGTATAGAACAAATGAATTTTTGCATTAATACTTCCCAAAAGTTATTAAAAACTATGCCAAAAACTTTAACTAAAGTACTTAAATAATTGCAGTCCATAAACCAGAAAATTGTTCACCCTGTCTGTAAACCAGTAAGTACAAAAAGCTAGAGTTAAGTACCTACTTAATTCAGGAAGAAAATCAGACCTTTCCCTGCATAGTCCAGAAAGCTCATCATGTACTAAACACCTATTGCAATTAACACTGCCCTCACTCCAGAAGTTTGTAAAAAATAAGCCCAGTGGGCAACATGGAGCCCTGGAATGTCATAGTACAAAATATTTCAGAATACCTCTCCACCCTTGAACATCACAAACTATTATAAATTGATTACTCTTTTGTATCACACCAGGAAATATGAATGCCAGCATGTGCCTCCTTCTGAATGACTCCTGTATCCCTGGTGCTGCACATTTTTACAGGTTGGTTGCTGGTAGAGATGTGCCCCAATGTCACCATGCCATGGTGGCTGCAGCAGGTCACAAAGCTTTGTGAAGGGATCTTTCCATCTGACTTGCACTTCAGCATCCACCCCTGCACCCAGGAGCTGGATCCTGCATGGCATCCAGCTGAGAAGGGATCACAGCTCAGAGCTGTGGAGCTGCAGTGTGGCACTAACTCCTACATTGTGACCCCTCCCAACAACTAGCACCTAGCAGCACAAGCCTCCAAAACTAGCCTTGTGTCAAGAGCAAAAGTTATTTTCCCAACCACCACGGTTTATCCTAAGACTCTGTGGTGAGGTGTACAGCTCCCTTAAGCTGGCTATTTGTTTCTTTGCCGTATCAGTTTGTAGTGAGGCACTCCTCCTGAAAGAGGCTCCAGCAGTGCTTCTGCCCTGACTTCACCTTCCAGCACACGATCAGCTTCACATACAACAAAATTGGAAGAGTCTGGCCCCAGGCTCTATTCATGGAACATCTCTGGAGAATCAACAACCTCACTCCCTATGGGAAGAGTCCTCAAGCTGCCTCTGTCCAATTCCTCACTCTCATCTCTCATCCTGTTCTTATATTGAACGTGTTTCATACTGGCACACAAATTGCAAGTTCCACCTAAATTGATCCCCTCCATAACTTCAGTTCCCTAAGATTCACAACTCCATCTCTACCTCACAGTTTTAAGTCCATTATGGTCTTTGATTACCAGCTTCTTCCCAGACACAATGGATTTGGAATAAATTCAGAAGTGTTGATAGCTCTTGAATTTAAAACTGATTGTTAAAGTGTATCACAAATTACCCAGAAATTACTTGTGTTTGAGCCCCACTTATAAGCACCAGCATCCCTGGACTTCATTAGCTGCAGCAAGTACCCCAGCAATGGGACTGGAGCTGATGCCACCAGAGCTTTCTGCTCTTTGTAAGACTTTCCAATTAAGGCATCCCTGCTCTGCTCTGCAGGGACCAGCAACTTCCATGGCTTATGCAGCTGATGAAGTCCAAAGGGAACAAATAATGGACCAACCTAATGACAAATCCCCCCTGATTTCCCCATTAATTTCAGGCATTGCACTCACATCACAAGGATACAATAAACAATACGCACAACACTCTGCCAGCATCAGCCCAAGAACAGGCTGGTCCATGGCAAAATACTCTGCAGAATCAGATGCTGATTTTCCACATCCAGGTCTGGATTGCCTCCTGGTGACCAAGCCAATATAGAAAACTGACTGGGGACCCTTGATCCAGGACTGGCCTTGTAAACATCGCAAGCTTGGGTGGAATAAACAGGCCCCACGAGTCGAAATCATGTAGTATGGTTTGTCACTACACAACAGGAGCAATTACTCTTACATAAACATACCAAGCACAGGAATCTCGGCCAGCATAGCCAAAGGGACAGTAAGGAACTATTATAAGGGGTTTTTTATAAAAGAGTGCATTGAAATAAGAGATTAAAAAGCAAAAAGGCAGTTGTAGCACTCAAAATGCAAAGTACAAATTGACCATTTAATGTCATCTGTTACTCTCTTTACTTGCAGTTAGAACCAGCGGTTTGTATGTTGAAAAGCTGTCCATGGCAGCTTTCATAGGACATGGGAGTGCTGGAAACTGCCCTGTGGGAAATGGGAGTAAAGTCAGACCAAGTGGGCTACTGCTGTTGCTCAGTGCCCTGGAATACAGCACACACCTGCACATGTACAGACGTGTCCACAGCAGAGAGAGATGAGCAGCTCCATCACTGGTGCTGACTCTTCCATGCAGCCTCACTGCTGGGAAAGAACAACTCAAGGCACTCCAGCCCCAGCAGACTTGCTGCCAGGCTGGTAAGACCGTGCCACTGGCATGCAGGATATGCCAGGCATGCAGGCATGGCCCTGCTGAAGCTCTTCTGCTCTGTATACAAGGTTATTTATAGGCAAGAGAAAATAGATTCTATAACCTAGTGCTGGTCTTCTGAGCTCTAGCAATAAGCATTAGGAAAAAATGCAAACATCATATTTTCTACTAAGATCTTTCAGTGGAAAAGTGATTCAGCAGCATGATAAAAAATAAAATACTTTAAAAGGAGACAATTTTATCCTCTAAGTCATACATAGTCACAGAATTCTTATCATTAGCTAACACTGCACCATTTTGAAAAGTATTGTAAATTTCTGCGTAAGTATGTGACCTTAGTGAACTACCAGATATTTTATGATGTCTAATGGAATCAGAGCATGAAAACACAGAAAAAACTGACACAGGAGAAACTACCATGTCATAAGAACTCAAATCACAGCAACACAGTTACATAGACTGACCTACAGCTTAAGTAACACAATCAATACAATCCATTAAAAGTAAAGAAAACTAGAATTACATAAGCTTATAAAAGTAGTATGAGAAAATCAATTCATTAAAAAAACAAACTTGGAGTCTTTGACAGAGAGGAAATATTCTCCCCAGGCTCGTGTCTGCCAGATGTCTGATCGGCCTAAAAACAGCTGGAGTCATCTTCAGAAGAATAAGACTTTTCTGCCAAGAATATCGCTGATTTTTTTCTCTGTGAGTTTATTATGCAATGTTTTTAATTAGTTTCCCACTTTGAAACAAACTTTTTGGAGTTTTCCTACTTCTTCCAGCCTGACAAATGTTGTGTAGTGTGTTGCTGTCAAGAACTGAAAAGACACACTATCTTAATCAATACTGGGAATCAGAAACCAGTGACAAAAAATAAGCTTATACTGTATAGTATGAAGCTCTGAAAGCACAAATGTCCCAAAAAACAGCAAAGGAACTCCTCAAAAGATGCATTAAGGAACAGAATGACACCAGGATCCCATGGCGACCAAGTGCAAATTACTAGTCACTAATGTTGCAATGCTCAGGGACAGAGCCAGTCGTTACAGATTAAAGGCAAGTCCGCACTCCCTCTAAACATTTATATAATATAAAGCAAGTGAAACTAGTAGCCCAATGGTTCAAAAGGTGTGTTAGTGTCCCCAGTCCAGTCCCTGCTCCAGAGACTAATGGCCTATGAATACAGAGCAGGATCCATCACATCCAAATTTAGGTATCTACATTACTGTTACGCATTCCACGGTTTTTGCAAAGGAGACCAGTGGCACTTTTTGTAAAAGATTTTGTCCAACATGTTTCAGAATGAACTAATTGTTTTACAGACGCTTCTTAATCTTTCCACTGACTGGAAAGAGCATGTAGGGTCACATCTCACATTTCTAGTTCTAAAGTCAGGATAGAGAAATCCCTACTAAAATGTTCCTAGATGACTTCAATTTGGGGCATTTCCTGGCCATGCCTATAGGATCAGTCTGCATGAAGGAGTTAAGCAGGTAAACCCTGAGAGTTCAGCCAGCATTATTCATTATATTTTCTCTGTGCAACATCTCCAGTCAGGTGCCCACGGCTGGGGCAGGGGATCAGCCTCACAGACAGACAGAAGGGAGCTGAGCTGCAGCCCTGCCAATCTGGGACAACCTATAGGATTGCCACCAGTGCTAATGAGACAGAAAGGTGACCAGTCCCTTCTGAGAATTGGGACTTACCTACCCAGTAAGTCCTGCTGATTCTGAAAGTCTCAGTGCCTGATACTGTCCTCCCTATACTGCCTGTGCAGCCACTGCCTGCTGTGCCTCCAGCTCTGGGGCTCAGAAAGAAACTCAAAAGTGAATGACTGTGAGTATCACAGATTTATAAAAACAATTATTTCTCAATGCATCTAACTAGCAGATAATTACTAATGTGTTTGCAAAGGTGTCATGTTGACAACTTATAGTCTCTCTTTCCAAAGGTCACATTTGCAAATTTTCATTGCAGACCCTGTTTCTTCATGCAAAGAGTTGATACTACTTTTCACTGTGATGTGCATACCATGTCTAGAGACCACAGTTCAGGGTTCGGTGTACAGCTGTTAGAGAAAGATGCATGTTTCTAACAGATCATGCACACGGCTTTCCTCAGAGTACAATTCCTACGGGAGCCATCACAGCTTCCTTCATTCAGATGCTTCTCCTGGAACCCATTGCACATTTGTCCTTGACACACAGCCCATAATCACAACTAATTCCTCAGTCTTATTAACCTTTCCTTCATTAACCTTTCCTTCTTGCAGACCTACTGAATCATTTCATTTGCTAGGTCTTGGAGTTTTTTCCTCATAAATTGTCATTGTGATGGGTTTTTTCCATTTCAAAAGAATACCAGATATTTTTCAAAACTAGGTCCATGTCTTAAACTGAGTCCACCATTAGCAAGTTTGCAGATGATACCAAGCTGGGGGCAAATGTTGAACTGCCAGAGGGTAGAAGGACCCTTCAGAGGGACCTTGACAGGCTAGAGAAATGGGCAGATTCCAATAATAACAAGCCCAAGTGCTGGGGTCTTCACTTTTTTGACATAACAACCCCGTGCATCGCTATCGGCTGGGGGATGAGTGGCTGGAGAGTGGTGAAATGGAGAGGAATTTAGGAGTAACGGCTGACAGAAAACTTAATATGAGCCAACAGTGTGCCCAGGTGGCTAAGAGGGCCAATGGTATCTTGGCCTGTATCAGGAACTGTGGGGTCAGTAGGAGTAGGGAAGTTATTCTTCCACTATACTTGGCACTGGTCAGACCACATCTTGAGTACTGTGTCCAGTTCTGGGCTCCCCTGTTTAAGAAATATGTTGAACTACTTGAGAGGGTCCAGAGAAGGGCGACAAGGATGGTGAGGGGACTGGAGAACAAGCCCTATGGGGAGGGACTGCGGGAACTGGACCGTTCAGCCTGGAGAAGAGAAGGCTCAGAGGCGACCTCATCGCTGTTTACAACTATCTGAAAGGACGTTGCAGTCGGGTGGGTGTAAAGCTCTTCTCTCAGGCTGCCAGGACCAGAACAAGAGGACATGGCCTTAAGCTACGCCAAGGGGATGTTTAGACTGGATGTTAGGAAGAGGTTTTTCACAGAGAGAGTGATCTCTCACTGGAATGGTCTGCCCAGGGAGGTGATGGAATCGCCATCCCTGGAGGTGTTTAAGAAAAGACTGGATGAGGAACTCAGTGACATGGCCTAGACGATGGGAGGAGACTCCAAGTTTTGGTGCTCCTTTTGATCATGAGCATTTACAAATTTTGGGTGTTTCCTGTCCCTTAAGGATGGGATGACACAGCTGTTTAACAGACAAAGTGATTATAGCTGTTATTTCCCTTGTATCACAAGGTGACATTGGCAGAAGAGTAGGTTATTATGGTCATGATATGCATAGCTGAACTATGTTTGTCTATTCTAGAATTAGCACATCCAGGAGTTTTCATAACTCAAGAGATTGCAGCACTACCAAGCAAAGACTGTCATTGCAACCTACCTGCACCATTCCCAGCTCACTTAGACACTCCATTGCTACTAAGTGACAAAGAGAGTACAATACAAGCTGGGGCACACTGGAGGCAATTTTTTATTTCTTATCAAGGTTGTACCTTAATCAGTTGGGTTCATAGCATTTTAAGAATGGGAATTCAAAAGTAGGTTTTTTTCCTGATCCCTTTTACTGACTACAGCATCTTTGTTTCCTTCTAGTATTTCCTCCAAGGAAGCAAAAAGCCTTTGAATTAAACGTTAGTTGCCTATTACTGGATAGCACAAAGAGAGACAGAAGTTAAGAACTAACAATATTCTGAAAGTAGCATGACCTTAAATTACAGCAGGTTAATAAATCACTTCAAATGTAAATCTCTGTCTGCTCTCACCTTGAGATCTGAATACCTTTAATCAAGTAGCATAATAGAAATTCTGATGATGAAAGGATGGTGGAGTGAGACTGCAAGTTGGAGAGACAGCTGGGACGTAAAGTTTGGGCTGTTGAACAAAAAAGGATTTGGAAATTCAGTCTCTCAGGAACCCATAAAACATAACAAAGTATTGCAAAAGGTTTCAATATTTAACAAATACGTAAGTCTTTTAAAGCTCAAAGTGAGTGACGCAGGTGGGAACTCAGAGGAACCGAGGAGATAGGAAGGAAACAAAGAGGGGCAAGTCACAAGATGAAGGTTCACAAGCATGACTGTGAGATGAATTGTGTCGGCCCTATGTCTTCTGTAATGCTGTTCCCCTGGGACAAGAATGGTTGACACCACCAGAGTTCAGAGGGTGCACATAGGGTGCAGTCAAGACTCACAAAACTGGGAGAACTAATGATAAACACAGGGTTTCAGTCCTACTAAGGAACGAGAGGGCAGCTGCAGAGTCAGCATCCTGACACTGCTGTCCTGCAGCAGCTTCTCATGGGAGCTGAGCCAAAGATCTGATGTTGCTCATTCTTCGTTTGTTTAACATCAATACAAAAGAGACCTGTACGCAACTAAATTTCTTTTTTAACTACTTATATACCAAAAATCTGCAAGTACAAACAGGAAGTGTTCTTAAGCCTTCAGTATGAAAATCTGGGAGGAGTGAATTCAAAACAGAAGAGAACTCAGAGTGGCATTAACCTCCTTCACATACTTCCCTCCCCACACAGATGCTGCACTGGGCTGCCGAATTTGAGTTTTTACAATGTTTTTCTGTGAATGTGCTTGTTCATGCATTTGCTCTCCTAGACCTTCATAGTGGCAGCATAAATTTTCTCCCTGTTTATCTACACTACTGCTTGCAGTCACAAAAATGCCCTCATTTTAGAGGCATAAGTTATGAGTGTATCTGTCTCTCCACATTTAGGAGGCTTCTAAAAGTGAAAAAAAATGTAAGCTTACAAGAATAATAAGTTTTATAAAACTCTTAATCATATAAGTGAGAGCAACCTTCCTGTGAAATAAAAAAGAAAGCTTGGCTCCACTGAAATCAAACATGAGCCTTTTATTTCAAGGTGGACAGAATTTCACATAAACCTGGAAGAGAAACGGGCTGTAATGCTCAGTTTACTCCAGCGCAGAGGAGGCATCCTCAGCAGAATACCAGGCTACTTGAGCTTTGCAAGCCTGTTATGAGGAACGTAAAAGCCAGAGACCTGTTGCCAAGTCCTCTGCTTGGCTTTCTCTAAAACAAGGAGTAATTCTTACAGATCATCCAGGATTTCAACATGTTCTCAAGTGCTCCATCCTAAGCAAAACAGTGGCTGCAGGTGTGCTGAGTACTGCAGCACCACTCTGCTCTGTTGTCTCCAAAGCTGAGCTGACCTGGAAATTTGAATAACCACAGGGCACTATATCTCAGTTTGCAGTCCACCTTTGCTTATCAGTACAACTGCAAGCTGGATCATCTGCAGTCCAAATAACCCCTTCACTCAGAAGGGGTCACTCAGCCTGCCAAGCTGCCCTTCCCCGCTGCTTTGTGCCCCAGAACAGGCAACATTAAAGACACTTTGGCAATGGTTTTGTTTATCCAGCATTTGGTATACAAACCAGAGCATAATAAATGCATGTATGTGCATTTGTAAGCAGTCACGTACAACTGAGCCAATTTCTTACAGTGGTCTGCACTGATAAATTATATCCAGCACTGGTCCTCGGGTTCCTTCTTTCTCAGCAGAGAACCTGGAAAGCCAGCTCAAGGAGAAGGACTTCTGCTCTTTAAATACTGCATGCTCCCCTTCATGAAATGCCAGCCTTAGGAGCAGGCAGATCCCAGCTTTGCAGAGGATGAGTAATTGGCTTCTGGAAGTGAGCTGCGGCACTCTGTGCATCTGCGCCTTCAAAATGTAGTTTTCAGTCCCCATCTGCAGGCAAAATGGAGCAGGGCAGCTCAGCACCCTAGCTGGGCTAGAGGGCATTGGAGTGAGTTGGACCCAGGGCTGGTGGGATAAAGCCATGGCACTGCAGGGGAGGATGAACACCTGTTCTGTGCAAACCATGGCAAGGATCTGCAGATAAAATCTTGTCTACCCTTCATCACTTAATCACCAGCCACAGCTTTAAGGGTCTGGTCTGGTCTCCTCAATGGATGCAAAGGGGTAGCTGTTGTGAAATTCTTAGTTAGGCCCTACAGAAACTTGGGATGTGAATGAAGTGCTGAGGCTGGTGCCTTTCTCTGGTGATCCAAAGCACCCCTCAAACGACAGCAGCATCCCAAGCCTCGAAATAGATTGGATTTCCATGACATCTGAAAGAAGTAATGCAAACTACCTGCTCAGACAGCAACATATGGATCAATTACATGAGCAAATACATACAGATCAATTGCCAGATTTGCAGCTCAAGGAAATGGCTATACACAGATTTGGGAGGAGGGGTATGTGCAGTTGAACCACAAGCTCCATTGCACCTGCACAGTGGCTCACTGCTCCCTCAAACACTAATAACCACCCAGCTCCTGCCTATATCAGAGGTTTTGTCTGCTTGATAAATTGGTGCCCAAACCCTAAGTCAGTAAAACCTTAAGGGTGAAATTTCCTTACTCCCTATGCGGGAAAGCGTAGGTGACTGAGAACAGGGTTTTGAGCTTCAGCCCAAGGCAAAATAAAAGCATAACTCAATCAATACTTTCAGGTAAGATACTCTTCCCTTTATCTGAGAAAGCATGAGGAATCCAGAGGTTTTGATTAAAGTCCACCTTCCGGTCCTTCCACATTTTAGGAGGTTTCACCATTGTCTAAGCACTCTCCTTTGCCTGTTCACAGGCAGCTTGCTAATATAGGCAGCATTACTCAAATTTGTCAAAAGTAATTTAAAATCCCATCAACATCAGCAAACTGAAAAGGGTAATATTAACCCATAAGTCCATCTAGTCAAGGACTGCACTTTCACTAGTTCCTAATGAAAATTACTCTGTACTAAGTTTGTCTTCATTTTTTGTTATGACACAGTCCTTTAATTAATACATTTTTACTGGCAAAGTGATGAGTTTTCTCTGTCATATCTGTCTGATAGTGTATCTTCTAAGAAAAATGAGATTAATCATTATTTTAAAACATTGGCTTCATGAGTTTTTATTTCATTTATGATATTGGCACAGATAAATCAAAAAAAACCCCAGTTGCCATCACCCTCCCAGGATGGGATTAATTTGCCATAACGAAAGTGGATGAAAGCATCACAAGTGCTCACTCCAAATATGCTCACAGTGACTAATAACATGAATATGAAACACCATCTTAACTGAGTCTAAGTTGCAGATAGATCTCAACAGAAAGGAAGACACAGGAAGTGAATGTAATCACTGAAAATATGTAAAAATGACAGAGAGAGGAAAGTCTAGACAATGTGAGATGATTGCCATGCTCTCCAGCTTGAAATGCAAAGCTTGTCTTCTGATTGCTCTGAGTTTTAAGCTGCTGAACACACATTGCTCTCTGAATCCATATGGGCAAGTTGTTTGCCATATGTTTTAGTACATGGCACAAGTACCCAGAGCATTACCACTGCTAATGCTGCAAACAGAAAAAAAGCACAAAATGCCACCCATATCTCTCTGACACATTAACAAGAGGGTGGAGCATTCCAGGGTTGTTTTAAAAGCCACCAGCCCTCTGTATGGTATCTTCTACTCCTCTATGCTTGTAGCCATGTGAGCCTTCCCTGACTCTCAGACTCCTGGTCTCAAAGAAAGCAATCAGAGTCTTTGGGTTGATAGCAAGTTGAATATAAGTCAACGGTGCATCTGGGTAGCCAAAAAGGCCAACTGTGTGGTGGGATACATCAGGCACAGCACCACTGGCCAGTCAAGGGAGATGATTGTCCTGATCCACATTGCATTGGTATGACCCCACCTGAAGTACTGTGTCCAGTTTTGGATACTCCAACATAAAAAAAAATGTGAAGCTATTAGAAAGCATCCAGAGAAAGGTGACCAAATAGTGAAATGTCTTGAGCACAAGATTTACAAGGAGTGGCTGAGGTCACTTGGCTTTTTCAGTCTAGTGAAGGGAAGGCTGAGGGGTAACCTCATGGCAGCCTGAAACTTTCTAAAGGAAGAAGAGGAAGGTGGTGATCTCCTCTCTCTAGTGACCAATAGCAGTTCCAAGGAAATGAAATGAAGCCGCACCAGGGGAAGTTTAGATTAGACCTTAGAAAAGGGTTTTCCTGAAAGGGTGGTTGTCACTGGAACAGGTTTCAGAGGCAAGTGGTCACAGCATGAACTCTGTCAGAGTTAAAGAAGCATTTGGATGACGTTCTTAGTCATCTGGTTCAGTTTTAGGTTGCCCTGCAAGGAGCAGGGAGTTAGACTTCATGATACTTATGGAGTCTATTCCAACTTGAAATACACCATCATTACAAACCATCCAGGTCCAAGAGAGCACTGCAGACGCCTCAACCTTGTACAGAGGAAAGACCCATGGACAATTGTCTCACACTCCTCCCACGCCCCCTGAAGCACAGGAAGAAATCCTAGACACCAGGACTCAAAGGAAGCTACATGTGCTCCATTCAGCTCAACACTGTTCCTCTCCTACATCTGAGCTTCCCTTTACCATGAAGAAGCTATATGGGCAAAACTGCTGTTGTGCAACCTTACTCCCAGTTTCTACCATTATTCTAAATACATATCAATGTTCCACGTACTCAGCTCTGAACTGAAAGAGGCAGTGCCATCTTTTGGGAAATGCCTAATGGCACTATCATCTTTTAGGGAAAACATGTCCTCCTCTAGATGTTAGCTGGTAATTCTTGCCTTGTCCTAAGTCTTTCTTCTCCTTCCATGCACCCAGCACATGCTGCTCTCCATGTCTCACCAATCCATTTCCCTGCTCCTCCCAATCATGTCATGACTCCTCTTGCTTTTCTAAGTTCATTCACACGTGTATCACTCCATCATAAAACCAACATCTCCTGTAAGTATTAAAAGAAAGTCAGCTGATGATGGCTTCTTCAGAGAAGAGCGTGCAAAATTTCTAAATATACTGAAAAAAGTGTCTTATTATTGAATGGAGTATCTAAACAGCCTGTATAACCTGATATAGTTACCAGTGTTATGTTGGCTGATAGACCATTCACCTGAATGGTTATCAAACCTCAGGTCATCCTAGTTTAGATCACACTGTGGGGATTTGCTCACCGGATATCCCTGGCCTTTTGAGTTTGCTTATATTGATGCTGGTTATAACTATTTGCAGAACCATAGTTTTGGGATACTAACAGTGTTTGCTTGTAGTCAAATGTTCAGTGCTTCACTTCTGCTTCAATCTGACATCTTTAGCCAATAAGACATCTTTAGCAGAACGTCAATGTACCTTCAAGTAAAAATTTGACACCTGATTCCAATACGTACAAAGACTTTTCCCTCTGCCACATCAATTAAAATAATAGTATCACAGACAGGAGCAGATAATCTTGCTGCTATTAAACCAAGTGCATGAGTACAGCACAGAAATATTACAAATTTGAATATTCTTAACAGAACAATATTCTTCCAAAGAATAAGAAGAAAGGTGCTCCAAGCTGCACAACTTGGGAATGTCCTGTTTACTACCTGCGGCAGCCCCAGTCAAAGGAGTGTGCTTTCTGGGCTTTATCACAAAGGCTCTGGAAATGTTTTCTGAAATAATAAGGAGCCTCGCAGGGAATTAATAGCCCTGCAGTTTTGATTCTTGATCTTTGTAGGGGTTTGTCTTTTGGTTTTATTTTGTGTTCTGATACAATGAAAACCTTTATGTTTTTAGAGGATAAAACTGCATATGCAAGGAAAGCTGTGACATAAGTAGACAATTTGTACTTATTGCCCTTGTCTTCTCCACGTCTCCTTATGAAAAGAGAGCCTCCATCCCCTTTGTGGCTGCTCCTTCAGTACTGTAATACTGTGATGAGGTCCCCCAGAGCCTTCTCTTCTCCAGGCAGAAGAGACCTAATTCTTTTAGTATTTCCTCATCAGGCAGGAATATATGTTGGCTTGATAATCTCCTGGGCCTTCCTCTGGATCCTCTTCATCCTTTCGGCATCTGCATCTAAGGTCAGTAGATGCTTTTTAATGTTCAATAGCACAACCACCACCCAGACTATCTAATCTATATAATTTTTCTTGTCCTGTAGTGATAAATATCAGTTTCATAGAGCTGGGCTGGTATCTTGATGAGTAGAAGTCATAGCTGCTGTTAGAAGGAGATGGTTCAGAACATGAGATCTGGAGAAAAGAGCATTGTGGTTCTCAGTATATTCCCCATCTGTGTGCTCCAGGTGTTAAATCTGTATTATCAGCAGTAACTTCAACAAGGCATCAACCTAATCATCAGTGAAACACCTTCTTATCTTCAGGGGGCTTGGGGTGGTGTTTAAATGGTATTTTCAAGCATTGATAGTCTATTTTGTCTTTTATTCCAAGAAAGGTTACTGGTCTAGTTAAGAGAATTTGAAAGAAACAAAATACATATAAAGATAACGACAAAAGCTGCTGTGCTAGTCCCAGTAGTGAATTCTTTAGCTGTGCATTATTAAGCCAACACAAAGAACATTTTGAGGAATACCATTATGCTGCTGCATAGAGAAAAATGCTCCTGATTAGCATGTACTCGATATGCTTGGAAAATTAGTTCTCCTTCAGAGAATTCCAGCAACAAGTGAGACATCTGTTGTTTCTTCCAAGTTATAACAATTATTTTGCAATTACTCTTTTGCATACTTTGAATTTCTAATTCTTTATTTTTATCTAGAAGGCCAAGATTTGTGGTGCAATTGAAATTCACAATATGCACATATGTGTGGGAAAGAAGAATAGGAAATAATGGCAGTCTCTAACTCCAGTGTTATGTCACCTCAAGGCCAAAATTGTTGGCCATCTACATTATTTGCACTCATTGTATTAATTCCACTCTAGGCACAATGAGAATTAATCCCATTTCAATAATTTCAACGGCTCCTATTTATTCCAAGGTTGATGCAGTGATCTCTTTTGTTTGTAGCCACACAACACGCTTTCTGCAGCCAAAATCGGGCTTCCACCCCCTTACTGCAACACATTGCTTGTGCAGCTGTACCGGTACAAACGCCCAGGGTATAAACAACACTGAAATAAACTGTGTGAAAAGAAAACCACAAGTGGGTTGGAGTAGCTAACAGCATGGCAACAAAAATGTGCAGAGGGACTCAGGAGAGGCAAGAATCGTTGAAGCCAGCTTCACAAGAAGCGAAAACAAGTCACAGCACAGGCTGGCAAGAGCTGCCAACAGTCAGACCCCTGGACAGCGCAGGAGGCAAAAGACCGATCAGATACCTTGTCCCACAGTAACATTCACATTCATAACATCAGGGATAGGCTTGCCTTATTATATTCAGTGCAGGTTGTCTGCTACCAAGAGCTATTGCCTCAAAAGGTGATGAACAAAGGAGAGGTGAGAAATGCAGGTTAAGTATCGTCCTTTGCTCTTCCTGCTGTGTCTGACTGCACAGTAACAGCATGAGTGCCCGAGGCCACAGCCTGTTATGGAAATAGGGCTGCAGCACCAGCCTCCGGCGGTCATTGTGAAGTTATTTCTGACATCCACTGCACCTAGAAACAATCTAACTTAGCACTTAAGAGTTTGCAAGACTGGAACCAGGATGCCTTGCTGAAGGACAGCGATAAAATGTCAGTAGTTCCCCCTCTGCAAGCTGGAGATTTTCTGTGCTATTTTTATCTGCCCTGCAAACACTTTGAGGCCAGCCAGCAAAGGCCTTCAAGGCATATCTTTGACTCGGCTGCAAATCTACAGCCCAAAGATAACACAGGAGACATATGGCAAGCCTTGTCTCTGTCACCTCTTCTCCCTTTGAGCATAGGGTACCCTTGATTCCAGCTGCCAGAAGGACACACATCACAGTGATTGCTCTGCACAGAGATCCCAGCCAAACAGGGAGGGCTCTCTGCTTCTGGATGGATTTTACAGCTCAGTGGCATCACACCTTACATCTGGAAGCAGTGGTGCCATAAGGGACTTCCAAAGTAACGGGGAAAGAATGAAAGCAGCGTTACCCCTATAACTCCTTGGCCAAAGAGGAACATTTCCCTATGTGTGGGGTCAAGTTCAGAGCCCATCATTCCAGTTACCCATTTTAGTAATAAGGACACAGAAATCTCCAGGTGCACCTGTGTGTTACTCAGGTACCAGCAGTGCCTGTTTTGGGTACTACCTACAGAGGTGGGCAACTCACCAGCTGCAGTTCAACAATGCAGGGAGAGATCTGAATGCTGCTGCAAGGTGATGGAATTAACATTTTTAAAGCTTTTCTAACAGAAAACTGATAAAACAGGAAAGCAGGAGGAGAGAGGGAGAGGGAGTCTTCCCAGTGGCAGCTGAGCTAATTACACAGCTGCAGGCTCTGAAGGCTTCACTGAGGAACAAAACAGCAAAGTGAGATTATCTGCCCTAATTTAAGTGTCTAAATGTTTTGCATCTAATTCTAAATTATCCACACTCTTTTCCTATTACACTGACTCGACTGGTTGATGGCAAAAAGGCTGTGGATGTTGTGTACTTGGACCTTAGCAAAGCCTTTGACACGGTTTCCCACAATAAGCTTCAGGAGAAACTTGTAAAGCACGGGCTGGAAAGGAACATTTTATGCTGGGTTACAAACTGGTTGGAAGGGCGAGCTCAGAGGGTGGTAGTGAATGGTGCAACATCGGACTGGCGGCCAGTCACCAGCGGAGTCCCACAGGGGTCAGTGCTGGGCCCAGTGCTGTTCAACATCTTTATCGATGACATGGACGAGGGAATTCAATCCATCATCAGCAAGTTTGCAGATGATACTAAGCTGGGGGCAAATGTTGAACTGCCAGAGGGTAGGAAGGCCCTCCAGAGGGACCTTGACAGGCTGGAGAGATGGGCAGGCTCCAACAGTATGAGGTTTAACAAGACTAAGTGCCGGGTTCTTCACTTCGGCCANAAGAGAAGACTGGACGAGGAGCTTAGTGACATGGTCTAGCTGGGGGGTGTAGGGCTGGATGATCCTGGGCCCCTTCCGGCTCGGAGTGGCCTGCTAGACTGTGAGGGATCTAGGTTGGTGTTACGCTCTGGGATGTGCTCTCGGTCTCTGTACGGGTGTTAGATGGTGAGTTGGACTAGATGATCCTTGTGGGTCCCTTCCAACTCATAATATTCTGTGATTCTGTGATTCTGTGAAGAGAGAAATATCCAAGAGCTTCTCTAAAATTAGTGTCAAAGATCAACTGAATAAATCCCCCTCTAAAGGTAAATATGACTTTCTAGTGACTGCTGAGGAAGCCCTGAATCATTTTGGCATCTAATTTTTAGACAGCTCAGGCCAGCAAACCCTGCACAAGGTGCATGACCACGGCCCATAGTGCGCAGGGTGCACAGAGCTGTTGGAGAGTGACCTTTCACCAGGGTCAAGCCCTTATCCCTAAAAACTGGCTGATCCCAGTGGGCATTGTTGTAGAGATGGTTTAAGGAAATACTGGAGCGCTCCATGCTACACCAAACAACTATTTAACCAAAATCCATTGTTTTAGCGTCAACTTCCACTTAGGTTCCATTTGTTTAATTTTTCAATTAGCCAAGTAATCCAGTTCCCATTTATTCATATGCATGAAACAGAGCAAAAGCAAAAGATTTCATTTGATTCATAACCATGTCCCAACAATCAGCCTTGAACTGTTCTATCAGCTGGAGGCAGTCACCTAATCTCTGAGAAATTTTATTACCGTAAGTCCATGCTCGAGGAGGGGAATCTGTTTGTAAGGGCTAGAAGCAAAAGGTTTGGGGATGTTTAAGAAAGCAAGCATTCTTAAATAGAAAGTACTGTCATTTTTAAACATAGAGACTGAAGCAATAAATGAAATTAGTAATAAATGGAATATTTTTGTGAGTTTGTCCCTAACATGCATGTTCTTTCTTTTCCTTGAATTGATTAATCAGAGATTGGGAGGAAAAAATGAAACTAAAATGGACAAATCGTTCTGTGGCATGATCTTATTTCTTACTCCAGATCATAAGTTTATACAAACTGGTACTGGAAAAATTGAATCTGACCAGCCATCAGTGCTGTTTATTTTATCAGAAGTGCTTATGTCCATACTCAGTGTTGTAGCTTCATCTCTCAAGAGCCAGAAAGGAAAAGAAAATCTCTCTTGATTTCTCTCTCCAGAGAATTCCATTACTGATAGCAGGAGACATGGCATTGCTTACAGCCCAGAGAATTGATTTTCTATCATGAAACCAAATCTGCAGTAACTTCAGATTTCTGAAACTTTGTTTAAAGATGGCAAGTATCAGCTCAAGTGTAAAACAATTAAAGAGTGGGGGGAAATTAAGGAAGAAAAAGGTAAAAATATAAATTTAAAATAATTTTATATTATTTAATAACACTTTGGGAGAGTCATTTCTAATACATTGAGGTACATATTGACTTTCCAATGCTTAATCTAAATTAACTAATCTGAACTAATTCTATACAGGTATTTTATATTTGCATAATTCAGACATTCTATAAGGACTTACATGGTAGCGGTGGGAAGCTCTCAAACTAGGAGCTCATACTGGCAAGATGGCATCAAAGAAAGAGGTTTCTTTGCCCTTTCACATTTATCACTATTGCCATAATGCAAACTTTCTCTGGTAAAACCAAGATGGGACTTAGAATCTGGCTTGAGGTTTTACATTAATATGTAACTGAAATCTACGGTTTTATATACGTGCTCATAGATACAACTCCACAAACAAGACTCCACACCTTTGGTTCCACAGCACTAGAGCAAGACCTTGATACCTTGTTGCCAGAAAGCCCAGTCTGCCTTAAATATGAGATAGGGTCAGCCAAGATGAATTGGGTGAGCTGCAGCCTGGGCTGACACAGCCTTCAGCCTGCAATATGATCATCCACAGCAAGACCAAGCAACAAGGGAAGAGACAGCTGCAGCCTCATTCATGACTTCTGTACTTTTCTATTATCCTTGAACTGTCAAGTTCTGTATTTTCTATTATCCTTGAACTGCCAAGTTCTGTCCTGTCCCAGTCCTAATCAGGGGAAGCAGCAGCACACTAGGGAAGATCTTGGTGTCCCTTTTCTACTGAAAAGGCTTCACATGAAGGCCCTTCTCAAGGCTGCATCCATATCTTGAAAACATACGGATGCCAGACTTAAGGTCAGCAAATGACTGACTGCTTGAGATTGTAAGGAGGAAATCTTGTTTCCAAGCCCCAAGCCCCTGTCACCAGAAGTGGATCAGTAGTCCCAGATATCAGAAGTATCAGACCCTTTCTTTCCTACGTTACCCCTCTCAGCAACTGCCCATTGCAATCTTGAACATTCCTCCCTTCCCAAGAAAGCTGTTTGGTTGCTGTCACTGGTAGGGTGTATCCACTCAGTCAAGACGGCAAGAGTCAAAAGCAGCAGATAAAATGAGCAGAGCAGACAGGTGCAAACACCTCTATCAGCCCAGCCATGAGCATTGGCAGTACAGGTACCTTTGAGTTGTCTGCAGCATTTTTTGACTCCCAGGCCAGACACTTCCCAAGGCCCAGCAGAATCGCCAAAATCACCTCCTGGATGGATGTACCTCATATGTGAACTTCAAAGGACATCTCCAGGCTCTGTCCATCACCAAAGACATGACACTGGTGATTTTCAGGAAAAGGAACTGTCAGCAAAGCAGGATCCTAACCACCCAGCAGAGACTGTTTAGTTTTCCTAAGACTGACAAGGTAAGAAGGCAATATACGTGAGGAAAGCCACAGCACAAGTGAAGATTTGTGGTGCTTTGGGGTTTTTTAAACAAAACAAACAACATGGGCACCTACTTAAGATGATTTCCTCTGCTGTCTTGCAGGAACTACACTGGAAAACATGACTGCATTCCCTATACAGTTTGTCAGCTGCTATTTATGACTAAGACATTTGCTTCCCCGTTTCCTGCACCAATACAGCTATATTTTGCACAGTCACACAATAAAAAAGACATTGCTTTATGGATTAAGAATAAAGAATCACTTATTTCTCCTTGAAAGTCCTCTTGTACATTCCAGCAAATTCACTGCTGAGAAACTGGTAACAAAATTCTATCTAAGGAGGTAGCAGTGGGTATACAAGCAGTACCACAACAGTCTTTTCTCTTCCTTTTACCTCCAATAGACAAGTGGGATGCCTTGGCATTTAAAGCATCCAATAAAGACAACAGCAGCTGCTTACTATCACCATTGGTAACAAAGACAATTCTCTCTGCTGTACACTGCTGAGTGTCAAAGATGGACCTGTGAAATCTGAACCAGTAATATTCTAAAGGATTACCTGGAATGAAACGGAGGCTTGCAATCCAGAGAAGTTTTTGGAAGTTACTAAATTTTATACCTGCCAAAGGGTTTTAGGTGTCCCATCCACAGAAGATAACAGGCGGAACTAATCAAATTAAAGTACCTTTTCACATTTGCCTGTACTTTAAGTTGTGCTTTTCTATTCTAGCACAGACCAGGCTGAGGTAACATCATAACTGCCAGAAAAGGGCTGTAGAATTCTTTTTGCATTTTACAATACGTGTAATCCGTATACTGGAATGCTCACTGGAGCCTGAGACACTAAGCTTGCAAATAGGTTTGCTATAGCATATTATGCAATCAGCAGACAGATAAAATCTCTTAAAACTCACTTCTCTGGTTTCCTGAATGATCTTGCATCCCTTCAGATTCCAAACGCAGAACTCCAGAGAATATATGAAATTTAGCTCCATTTTATGAGCTGCAGAAATACAGCTCTCTCTATAGGGGGTACCTAGTTTTCCCCAGTTGTAACCACCAGTGTAAGACAGAGGACACACTCAGCATATGCCGAGTTCGTGCCTGAACATTGACAGCTGCTTAGATTGCACGTAGGATTTTCTATTAGATGGGACAGTTTGGAGGTCAGAACTGATAAAAATGCTCAGACCATTGACCTGACCAATGAACATGATCTGAAGCAATATAGTAACCGACAATGCTTCAGTCAGGTGCTATCACCTTCAGGACCATATCGATTTTGGAAAGTACTTAGATGTAGGGCCTAGACTAAGGAAACATGCACTATGTATAAAATTTTAAGGTAATAGCTGAAAATTCTGGCACACTAAGATGTCACCTAGAATAGAGAGAGATGGTAGAAAGAATGGCTCTCAGAAGTTAATTCCTCAATGTACATAATGTCTTCAAGGACCACCAAAAGAAATTTTAAATTGGAAATAGCCTACACTTGGAATAAACTTAGGAAGTGAGCAAATGAACAAAGGGTAATCTACTCCCAGTTATCATGGGGATACCATTAGCAGAATGTGTTTGAAGTCCAGATCACACTGTTGAAAAGCCAAAATGAATCTAATTTAAATGGGTATTTTAGAGCTGTTAATAGAACAGTTTTCTGTTAGAAAACACTTCACTAATCAGTAAACAAATACATAAAATACATAAGTTATCACATATTTCTGTGCAAATATTCACAGAATCAATTACGTTGGAAAAGGCCTCTGAGATCATCAAGCCAAACCTTCTACTTCACCACCTTGTCAACTAGACCAGCAGCTTAAGACTGTGCCCTCTTGTCCTACTGCTGGTTGTCTGAGAGTAGAGACTGACCCCCACTTGGCTACAACCTCCTTTCAGGTACTTGTAGAGAGTGATAAGGTCTCCTCTGAGCCTCCTCTTCTCCAGGCTTAACAACCCCAGTTACCTCAGCCACTCTTCACAGGGCTTGTGCTCCAGTCCATTCACCATCCTCATTATCCTCTCAACACGTTCCAGCACCTCAAGATCTTTCCTAAACTGAGGGGCCCAGAACTGGACACAGCACTCAAGATGTAGCCTAACCAGGGCTGAGCACAGGGGAAGAATTATTTCCCTGGTCCTGTTGGCCACACTATTCCTAATACAGGCCAGGATGCCTTTGGCCCTCTTGGCCACCTGGGCACACTGTTGGCTCATGTCCAGTTTCCTGTCAATCAGAACTCCCAGGTCCCTTTCTGCCTGGCTGCTCTCCAGCCACTCTGTCCCCACCCTGTCACACTGCAGGGGGTTGTTGTGGCCAAAATTCAGGATCCCACACTTGGTCTCGTTGAATTAGGCCCATTTATCCAGCCTGTCCAGAGCCCTCCTGCTCTCCAGCAGATCGACACTCCCCCCAACTTGGTGTCAACCACAAATTTGCCAATGGTAGACTCAATGGTAGACTTAGTGACATGGTCTAGCTGGGGGGTGTAGGGCTGGATGATCCTGTGGGTCCCTCCTGGCTCAGAGTGGCCTGTGAGCCTGTGAGGGAACTAGGTTTATGTTCACCACTCTGGGGTGTGCGTTCGGTCTCTGTACGGGGGTTAGATGGAGAGTTGGACTAGATGATCCTTGTGGGTCCCTTCCAACTCGTAGTATTCTGTGATTCTGTGATTCAATCCCCTCATCCAGATCATCAATAAAGATATTAAATAGGGCTGGGTCCAACACCAATCCCTGGGGGATGGCACTAGTGATTGGACACCGCTAGTGACACACCTCACCACTAGGAACATGTTATGGAAACTTGTCAGTAAGTACTTCAGTTCATTTGTATTTTGATTTTTACATGGAAATACACCTTGTGGCACAATTACACAGTCAGAAAGGTGATTAAAATCAATCCCTTCAATCCTGCTGAAATAGGACTGAATTTGGGTTTAATATTTTGCAAACAGAAACAGTTATTTGGAAGCTGCATGTCCAGTAGACTTAAAATTTAACTCCTTTGCATAATAAAGTGTCTGAAAGTTTGTGCTCTTGCAATAAAGTGCAATTTTTACAACCATCATTTGCATTCTGTGCACAGGATTTCTCTCCCAAACATGCTTTAATTCCAATAGAATATAAGGATTTAAATCAAAACAGGCAGACTCAGAAATACGCTGGATGTTACTAAAAGATATAGCTCAATGCATTGTTCTTTTTCTTTTTTACCGTCAACCATAGAAAGCTTTATTCCAAGCCCGATCACACTTTCAGATACAAAACACGTGGCAAAAAATAACAGTTAACACGCAAGATCTGCCATATTTCTACTTGCCTCTATTCTTATACTGGACTTCCCACACTGAGGGATGGAGAATAAACCTCTCTCCTTTTTAACGTAATGATTATACCTAAGGGTAGCAAATAAAGGTTTTTATTATTTTAATTTCATTTCACAAATTTTTTACTTTCCCCAAGCCATTTGTTAGTGCAACAATCCAGCACAGTGCTAGTTGCTGAGGTATACATGGTTAAACTAATTTCACCTTCAACCAAAACTGCAGTGTTTTCTCTCCCTCCATTTTTTTAAAAAGTAATGAAAGCCATATATTCACTATTTCACATTCCTAAAAATAATTCCACTCTAGAGAATGATTTTATAATAATGACAGGCTGTAAAATGCAACAGCCTTATCTTTTATCACCCATAGAACTCCTGCTGTTCTTTTTTTTTTTTTTTAAATGTATTTTGTGCAAAATTAAGTTCTGTGTAGGTCTGTACCATAATTTGGAAAAAAATGTGTATAAAATGTACTTAATTTTTAAAAACAATTCCAACATCAAACAACAGAGAAAGGAGAAACAAACCAGATGCAACTGAAGTTTTCACATGAGAAACCAAATAAAGTCTGTTCTTAAAGCTCCAGTAATACATTCTTCCAAAAACCAGAATGCACTTTGGTCATTATTAAACATTAGTACAGAGGCAAATAAAATACAAAATGCTTGTTTGTGTTGCTTTATATATAAAAATATTTTATACCACATAAGTTTAAGACTCACGACTTCAAATTGTCCAAGGTTCTGAAGATCAGCAAACATAGTGCAGTGTCCAGATTCTTGTCACCAAATTACTTGTCATTTTTCAATAGGAAGCCACAATTCTACAAACGTGAAATTTAAGAATACTCATGTCTGGTGATATCAATCCTCCCAAAATAATTTGTAGAAGACAAGTTTGTTCCATCAACTTAATTCTACTGGGATGATATTTTTGTCACACTGAAGAACCATGAGTCAATGACTGGTCCATGTGGGAGGTGAAGATAGAAGGAGAGGGAGGGGTGTGACACCCAAGGCTGTGGAGCCCCAGCAGAAAGCACTAGGGAATGACACCTGCTGGGTAGGAATGGGAGGTTATTTGAAGACACAAACCTGCCAAATACCAGGTTCCATGAGCTCTGCTGCTCACCACAGGAACTTGTTTTGCGTTTAACCGTTCTTAAACTTCAATGTGGTATGAATGGCATATACTATAGTGTACAAGAGGAGAGCATCTATGTATCCTTTGCTCATTCATAGAATTCCTCTCACCAGTAAATAATTCTTGTTTAAATACTCAACTTCAACATACAATGCATACTGCTCCATAGTTCACCATAATATATTCCAATTAATATACACTTAGATGTATAAAGTTTCTCATTAAAAGTAACAATAAAAATTGCACATGCACAGTCAGAGCTGCACAGAACAGCCCAGTATTTCAAATAAATACAATATTTAATTTTTATCAAAATATCATACAGCATGGTAACCATTTACAATTATTGCTCTAATAAAAGTGTTATCAAAGAACACTTGTTGATTTGTTATATAACACCTTATTAATATCCCAGGATATTTAAACTGCAGCCTACATGAGTTTAGATCCTGGAATTACTCAAAATATTAGAAATTCCCGCTTGTTTCTGACAGTAATATAAAACATTTCTGCTACCTGTTACACTGTATTGTCAGTACTTCATTTCTTGTATGTGTCTCATTTTTCTACTGCAACCAAACATCTATTGATGTTGTGTTGTCCTCATAAACAACTGGTGCAAATGAAATATTCTAAACAAGTTTATCACACTCTCAAAAATCAAATTACTTCCATATAGTGTTACTGTAACTAAAAATGTCCAGCATTGGCTTCAGATGTAATAACAGAGTAATTTAGTGTAATCCATTTTCAGGATTTCAAGTTCTCAGATACGCAGTTTTTGACCCTTCCCAAATCTGACCTTTTCCAAAACTAAACAAGTAAGTTTAAGAATAAAATATAAATGTCAACTAAAATGAACATAAACAAGGGAGAAGATGAAATAAATACAAAGATTGCACAAGACAGATGTAAACACTTCAGTTTTCCAAATGACATCCTGGAAGAGGTTGTAGCATCTGAAATACAGATTCAGTGGCTGCTTTGAGGCAGTTTTGTCCATCAATGAGCTTTTCTATAACACTGTGTTATTTCATCTTCTTTCTATACCGTCAAGATTTGATTTTCCAGAGCTGCAAAAATTAGAGCAGTACATCAAGTTTATTTCTTATCGCAGTTTTCTGTTTACCAGAACTCCAATAGCACCACAATTTTTTTCCTCTTATTGCATTTGCTGCATATTCTATGATACACAAAATACTTCTACATTCATTTACTTCTAATAGGGAAAAAATAGGAAGACATAAAGCAAATTAAATGGCAAATCAAGGGCTTTGTAACAACTACAAGCCTGGGGAAACTAACATGCCTCATAACCTGAAGCTTGAGATAGTTTTCAGAGTTTGTAGTTGAGAGGGGTGCAGAAGCCTGGATCGAATGAGATAGTCCTTCAGCCAGGACAAAACAACACTGTGTAGGATCGGTCACAGTAACTCTGTATCTACTGGGATACTTTACTACAGTGCAAGACAAGGATAGCCTACATCTTTCTGCATCCCTTAAAGAGCTACATAGTCAATAAAGAGAAATTAAAGAGAGAAATCAAATTTGGGATATGAGGAAAAGAAGGTCTGGTATTTATGTGTACAAATGTCTCCATATTTATGTCTAAGAATTCTTGTAATTAAGTGTCCTAAATGAAGTTACAAAGCCACAAATATATTAAAAATTCTTTTTTAGAAATACAGCTTAAATCTAATAATAATTTTCAAACAATAAATCTTCCAGTTAATACAGTTAAGAATTAACTAGGCTACAATGTATGATCCATCTATCACAATATTTTGAATGCCATGGTGAAAAAAAGGATATTTCTCAAGTACTTACCTTTAGATTAAATCCAAGCAAGTCACTGATGACACCAGAAACAGCTGACAGGATGACAACTTGGGTAATGTTATAAAGCAGTGGATTCATTGTAAGTCCATATAACCTAAAGGGACTGTCCAGTTCCTAATAATGCAAAGCAATAGAATCATTAAAAAGCAAAAATTACATTAAAGTGGTTTTGTTCACATACATGTTAAGTACTATTAGACAGTTTAGGAAATCTCAAAGTCCAAGTAGAGTAAAACATTCTCCTGTTATTTTGCATATAAGAAACAATGTGCAGGAAAATATCCCTCACATTAACTCTTGACTGATGGTGTCTAAATAACTCTGATCAACAGACCCAGAAAAGGATGAAAAAGGAAAAAAATACTAATAGTCTTTTGACTGGCCATGTTTTATCTTCTTTTTTTATTGGAAGGAAAAAAAAATTAGCCCAAAGTAAACTGCAACGATACTTGAACAAAGAGGTTATTCATCGATTTTCCATTATTGGTGTGGGAATATAACCACCCAAACTTTCCTAACCTAGAAATAAGCCCAATAAAGGAAGTAAAAAACAGTTTAAAGATGTAAGAGTGGACTACATAAATTATAACAACTATCACTGCTTTCGTCCTTTATATTTTCTGGCTTTAAAATCAGCTTCATTCCTCTCCTGCATTACATCCTGGGCCTTATGAATCCTTTTTTAATAAAGAAGAATTTCAAAGCTCTGACCTTCTTTTAAAGAGATGAAATAAGAATGAACAATCTTTTCATTTAGATGTGATATGGTATAAAACTCTGCTGCAAATACAAAAGATATAAAAGATGTGATTCTGAGAAGGACAGCAAAGAAATTCTTTAAGGAAAAAGTTTTTACATTTTGGATTCATCTTACCAGTTCTGTGAGTAAGAAAACAGTATAAATTTCCTACATAATCTAGTCTTTAACAAAATCTTAAAGATCAAAACCATCAAATATCAAGTTAAAAACACTAAGTCCATTTAGCTACTGGGCATGAATCACATAATTCCATTGATCGTTAACTACCAAGAATTTATTTAAAGGTCATAGTCTGTGGCTTGGAAATCTCACTTTTGGGCACATTCTCACAGTAACAAATTGATCTGAGATTTGTGCCACAAAAGCAAAGTCCTGTATTGAAAAGGCCATGTCAGTTGATACACTTCTGGCAGGAGTGAAACATGTAAACTTTTTTTTAAACACTGAGAAGAGCAGGAAAAAGACAGAAGTGCATCAGATCAAGGGTTGATCAGCATCCTGCCACCAATGCAGCCACTTCTCAGCCCACCTACGTTCTCAAGGCACACAAACATTTCGGATCATGAGATATCGAGAACTTGCTGTGCTTTATCTGGTCTACTTGTCCAGTCTCTCCTTGAATATTTGAAATACAGATAACCCTTCTGCATCCACAGTGTCCTTTGATCAATGGTTGCACAAATCTGCTGCCTGATGCACAGAGAATACTTCATTTTGTTTGCTCCAAAATCAGGTCCTAAAAGTTTTGCAGTCTCTCATTCTTACACCAGGAGATACAATCAGTACCTGACTTAACCAGGGTCTCATTATTGCTGTAGCATAACTCCCAAGTTGTTGCTTTGTCAGCTCTGAGTCCTTGCTGACTCCATCAGCCCTCTAATGGGAACTGCTGTGTAATTTTTTTTCAAATGAGGGGGCCACCCCACACCTTGTTAAAGGTGTGCTGGGTGGGGGAACTACTCCTCTGACTAGTAGAAATACTCTCATCTCAGCTACCCGCTGGCAAGATTAAACAGGGTTTAAACTTCATTTTAAGAACTGCTCCTCAATGCACAAGAATCAACAGGTTAAGTGATCAGAATTCAATGGGTGTAGAACGATGCCAGAAGGTCTCAAATCACCACTACATCAACATTCAAAACAGACAAAAAAACCTGCATCATGTATTTCTCAACGATTCATCATCCTGTCCACCCTGAAGTACCTTCTCTCCCACTGCTCACAGACTGTTAAAGAATAAAACTTACTGCATGCAATAATAATTTGCAATCCACAATGATAACAGCATAACAGACTGCAGTGTATGAACAAGTGGCATCACTGTGAAAGAGACACAGAGCAGATTTAAACCAAAGCACATTGTACTGCCAGCAGTACAAGTGACTCTTTAACCACCCTATTCTGTTTCTTGGTTACATACAACATGGGAATTCTATTTTAATTCTTACCTTCAATAACTTAGTAGCAAGTTTTAAAACATTGTTCACTAGTGTCAGTTCCTCCTTCTTATTAGGCTTTTTCTCCATTTTCAAGTATAAGTTTATCTGATTAAAAAAATACAAATATTACCACTTATTCAGAATTTAAAGGAATTCAGTTGAAAATATTTAACATTACAATGAAGTGATTACTCAGCAGTCAAATGACAGAACTGCAATGACATTTCTGCAAGCAAGCAAATTTTTTGCATTCCTTCTAATATTTAAGAAAAAGTACCGGTTCAATACCACAGGAAAATGCAACATTTTATGACACAACAAAATACATTTGACACTGTTTTAGCAACAACTTCGAAGTTTAGTCCAGCCTACAAATTAGGCAAGAAAAAATACCACTTATGTAAGGTTTGCACAATTCCTTTTTCCTTTTTGAACAGTTGCCTGAGGTTTGTTAATTCATTCCCAGGTTTTTATACCAGCAGGCAGACCTTACAAGGTACATCACCAAAAGTTACTGAATAGACTAAAATGCTAAAACATCATTCTGCTAAAGTGTAATTTCTTTTAAAAGATTTTAGTATAATTTAATACTTTGTGAGCACCTCGAGTGCAGAAAATCAATCTTTCCAGAGCCTTGAAATATTTTAAAAATTGTTAAACTCTTTGTTGCTGTAGAAGAACAATGTATTACACATTTCAATACTTTTGTGATACAGACTTTTTTAAGTCATTGTTTCTAAGAAAGTTAAGAGTAGAAATCAGCTCTCTTTTGGCCTTCTAGTAATTTGGAAACAGCAGCTTTCATTCTCAAACAATCTACGTTACATAAAAAATTAACAACTTAGGAATATGCTGAAGTAGTTCTTTGGATGACACCAAGCTCCAGAAGCGAAGCTGCAGAAAGGAAGAGATGCTATATGATGACATGATAGATTTAAACACCCTGTTGTAAGGTGGTTCTCCAAATAAAGGCCACAGACATCTAAAAGTAACTTAATATTATCAGATCTCCCTAAAAGGCCACTGTACGGTTCTTACACATTATAAAAATAAAAAACTATGCCTAATATATTCCAAGCATATTAAGGTCCTGAACTAACAAGTCCATTTTAAAGTAAAATTATGCTTTCAGAGGCAAAGAGAATCTAATCTTTAAGTAAAAAAATACTTATTTCAATAATTGAAGATTTATAAACAGGACTAAACAAAAAATAAAGGATCTAATTAGTAACTCTGAAGATCCTAGAAAGGTGTAAATCACTTTTAACAGTTACCACGATTTCATTAATTTCAATAACAAACTTTGAATCAGGAGAGAAGTTTGAATGTGTATATGCACAGACATCTACCACACTTATTTTGAGACTCAAAACTGTCACGACAACAATTTTGATCAGATCACACAATGCATTTTGCTCAACAAAATTTACAAGGTCAATTAGAAAGACGTTCAGAAGGACGTGAAAAATTACAAAGAGCATACAGTCAAAAAAATCCGTTTATGTAAAGAAATGGATCTTTTAGTTCAGTTATTGTACTTTTCTATTTGTTTGTTTTACAGCTTTGTTCTCTTAGTAAGCCTAATAACTCTAGTGTGTTATTTTCAAGGAGACTGGATCAGATGTCCTTTTTTGATATAAGTATCAGTCAATTTTTTGGGCTTGACCTCTCACAAGAAGCCAAAACGACAGACTTTCAGGAGTCCACCCCAAACCCACTGCAATAAAGCTGTAGTACCCAGCCAAAGCAGATTGCTGAAAACAGTCTAAAAAGCGTTCTACCCAGGGTGAAGTGTATCCTTTTCAGTTTCTGAGAAACAACTGTGAATTCCATTTTGGTTTTCATTTCATTAAGCTCTCAGGCACTTTTAAGGAAAAAGACTCGTAACAGGATAAGCTGGATTCAACACAAAGATGTATTGATGCTATGATCAGCATGATCTGATGCCATAGCACTTCCTGAATTTTTATTTTTACCTTTTTGAAAGTTCTGAGGAGATACATGAAGTGCTTCTTTCAATGCCCATGCTAGATTAAAATGTTCAAACACTGACTCCCACAGAGCATGGTATAGAAAGCTATGAAAGCAAAATAAAGGCTCCACAATCTCTCTCTCTCCTTTCTCTCTGCACTTTTCTCAAAAACATTTTCATTCCAGAAACAGTGTACATAAACTTCACCGGAACATTCAGCAGTTGGTATTCTGAGAATCAGCACTTATCTCAGAACCTGAACTTTGGGTTGTAAAAGCTGTTTTCACTACAGCACAATTAATTCCCAAAGTATTTTCATACACCTAAAACATCTGAGCTAAACAGATTAATGACTCCTTTAATGACTCCTTTAGATATAAAAATGTAGGTCTATACAAATTCTCACCTGCTCAGTAAGTAATATTGAGGTATTGCTGTACTTTTTACTTGTTTCAGATCCAAGAGTAACAAATCTTAAGAGAAAGAGAGTTAGTGAAATGCACCAAATTACGAGTTCCCAGTTGTAGTGACAATCAAGAAAGATCTCATGCATGTGAAGCAGCTGAAAGAGAAGGAAAAATAATTTAATTTGAAGTAATAATTAATTACGAGGTAAGAAAATAGGTACATATCTCCACAACTGCAAGAAATATGTCTCAGTAATAAATATATGGAAGGTTTTTAGGCTTACAAGATTTTTGAATCAATTTCAAAACAACACTCAATCAAAGATACAAGATTTGACAAAACATATGTTCTGAAAGGATCAGAGTTTAAGCTCTTTTGTCATATTCAAAACACAATAGAAAATATTACACTCTAAGATAATATTAACTCACATTCAATCTTGCAAAGACACTATATGGGAGAAAAAACAAAAGTATTAAATTTAGAAGATCCAATCAGAAGCTCCCCTGTATTTCACAAAAGAAGCTCAAAGAAAAATCTTAAGCAGCAGAAATCTTTAAACATAGATTTGCTTACTGAAAGATGTTCCACTAGAGGGCAGGCAAGTATAGCCAACAAGCTTTTATCTCACAAAAACCATCAATCAAGGTCAGTCTCAACTGTTTTTGCAGAAGTG
>WEKX01000727.1:232370-248171 GCA_013390025.1 Pitta sordida
AAAGGTGTGCCAAAAACCACCATGAAAAATTTAAAAGGACACATATTTAAATAATAATAATGATAACAATATCATAGAATATTCTACGTTGGCAGGGACTCACAAGGATCACAGCCCAACTCCTGGTCCTACAGGGCAACCCCTGTCCTAGGTGCAGGATTCACCACTTACCCTTGTTAAACACACCGTTGGTGATTGCCCAACCCTCCAACTTATTAAGATCATGTTAGGAATGTTGCTATAAAAATAAGTTTCTTTAGCTGTTAAAGAAAAATATTCTAAAGTAGATGAAATGAACAATACAAAATGGGCCCACTTTAGTACAGTGGTGAGTGTCTCCACCTCTCACACAGGAGACCAGGGGTTCTATTCCCACCAGAGAGCCAGTGTTGCTGTTTAAGAGTTGGACTCGATGATCCTTGTGGGTTCCTTCCAACTTGGAATATTCTCTGTGTGATTCTGAGCTCAATCTTCTGAAAAGCTGTAACAGCTATTACTGGTTTTTCACTGTGGTCTTCTAACCATAGAAATGTAATCGAAGAGGCACTCAAAATTGCTTTAAAAACTATTTAAGTCATATTTTATTCTATGCAAGTAAAATTTCCTTACCTGTGCACAACAGATAAACACAACTGAGATAGTCAGTAGGAAGGCAGATGAAACTATTACATCAACTGAGCGTTGAGGACCTCGGCGCTGAAAATGAAGGATATGCATATAAGTGAATGAAAACTACCCAATTAGCATTCATATTTAGCTCGTTAAAATCACACCTTCAACTTGTGTTTCATCATGGCACACAACGTGGCAATTTAAGCTCTATGCAACATACTAGATCTCAATGATATCAATACATCTGAATACTCCTGAAGGTACATGAGAATAATTCAGATGCAAGCACTGAAAGATAACTGTGAGAAAAGAAAATATTCACCACTTGTTCAATCAGTATGGTAACTTTTAGTTAGGCGGCATTCCCTGACATAACAAATTTGATACGGTGCTGAGCCTCAAACCCAAGTATCAAATCAGTGCTAACAAAAGACTTTTAGACACCAGATTTCACGTGGCTGGTATTTTCCATCACTTGCTTCCTTTTGACATATAGAGTTGTTTACACCCACTGAGTCTTTCCTCTTATTTTTTCTAATTAAGGAATTAGACATCCAGTGCTGCATTGAACCACTCACAAGTTATCACATATATTTATTTAGCAACTTTGTTCTCCAGACATGTCACTGTATAAAAGTGATAAGAATGAAAGGTATATACCTGCAAGGTATAACTTTGGAACTCAGAGAAAGAGAGAGGAAGCTTAAGTGCTAAAAAAAGTTGAAGTGCAAGTTACTACTGCAGGGATGCACTTAGTACTTCTACACTGAGCTGGAGTTTTTGAGCTGTGCAAGACTCGAAATATGTCTATATCCCTGCTCACACCTTCACAGTGGACACATATATAGTGTAACAGACAGGTGTATTTTGGACAAATGCTCCGTCAGTTTGTGCCAGCAGCACCACTGCAAGAAGGCAGCCCTGCTCCTTAGCTGCTTGTCTCCACTCCTTGTGCTCCAACTCTGAACACACTCAGACTTTATTTCAAGGTGAAAACCAGATATTAACTGGCTCCCAATAAATCTGCCTACAGACACTGCTGGTTCAGCCTAACTAAAATAAAGCATAAATAGGACATATGCACCAATAGTAAGTGCACAGGAGGAAATATTGAGACAAGAATACCAACCTTCCATCAGCACCATAAGAGAGATTTTATGTTAAGGCATAAATACACGTTATTTTAAAATGTTTATAATGTATGAAGAGTATTGAAAAATTCATTAAAGCAAAGATATACACTATTTTACCTTTAGATAGGACCTGAGAGAAAGCCACATTTTTATATTCTGTACTTTCTTTAAGCGGAAGTGAGGAACCTCCGATTTTCTTGCCCTTCTGGCAGATGTTAGGTGACCAAAAAGTTTGGCAAAAAGTAGCCTCTGCAGAGAGGAAAAAAAAATTACTTCAGCTGTTAATTAATTTTCAAGGGTACTAAAAAAAAAAAAAGGCAAAAAGGTTTCACTTAATATGTTACACTTATGTTTACTTAATATGTAAATAGTAACAGTGTAAATTAAAATATGTTAATATAAAGCAGAAATAAAACAGTATATTATTAAATAGAGAAAATACACTAAAACACTTTAAAAGTCTCCATATTCTAATGATCAACAAAATTTAGCTACGGTTTGAGTTCCTTTCCTCAAATTTCAGATGACAGATCTGCTACACGTTTAAAATTCTGGAAAAAAGTCAAACCTGCCCATCACTTGCAAGAGAGCATCTCTACACAGGAATTCCTTTCAATAGAAATCCTTATTAGAAGCAGGTTAATTTAATTCTACTGTATTGCATCACATATCACAGAATCACAGAATATTATGAGTTTAAAGGGACCCACAAGGATCATCTAGTCCAACTCACCATCTAACACCCGTAAAGAGACTGAAAGCCCATCCCAGAGCGTAACACAACCTAGTTCCCTCACAGTCTAGCAGGCCACTCCGAGCCGGAAGGGGCCCAGGATCATCCAGCCCTACACCCCCCAGCTAGACCATGTCACTAAGCTCCTCATCGAGTCTTCTCTTAAACACCTCCAGGNACTGTTAGAGCCTGCCCATCTCTCCAGCCTGTCAAGGTCCCTCTGGAGGGCCTTCCTACCCTCTGGCAGATCGACATTTGCCCCCAGCTCGGTATCATCTGCAAACTTGCTGATGATGGATTCAATTCCCTCATCCATATCATCAATAAAGATGTTGAAATATTTTGAATATAATTTGAAAACAGAAAGAATAAAATTTTTTCTTTTGTAGACCACTAAGTATCTACATTCTGAAGCTAGAATGGTTGCTCTCTTAAAAGTTAAATTGCAATAGCAAGCAATAAAAGAACAGGCATGCTACTTCAGACAGCAGCTCTCACAGTCTCCAGCCACAGAACAGATCAAACAAAGCAGGCAGGGCTCTTGGATCAGGTTTGGATGGAACTGTTTCCAATCTCCCATCCCTAGAAGTGCTCAAGGCCAGATTGGATGGGCTTCTGACAAATCTGTTCTACTAGAAGGCGTCCCTGCTCATGGCAGAGGGGTTGGAATTAGATGATCTTTAAGGTCCCTTCCAATCCAAACCATTCCATGATTCCATGAATTAAACTAAAGGTTTTGAATGAAACACACTCGTAGAACAAACTGCAAATTAGAGTTCTTTTACTGAAACCCCTTGTGGAAGCCTGAGAAAAACTGAGACATGACTAAGCGTTGGTTTAATGCATTGAGCCAATTTTCCATCAGATATACTCTCCAGGAAAAAAAAAACAAGCAGAAAAACGTTTAGCTACAGAAACTTCAGTCCACTTCAACTGAGTCACCTCCTGAACCATAAGCCCACTGAAGTATCTGTCATCACTGATCTATGAATCATAGTGCGCTGAAGAAAACAAGTTGAAAATACAGTCACACCTCAGTAATTCGCACTGCCATATTCGTGGCCTCAGTGATTCATGGACATTTTTTCCAGGACCTTTACTCAGTGATTCGCGGAGCAGTGTACAGCTCTGTGGGATGGTGCAGTCCCGCACTGCTGCGGTGGGCAGGTGGCCTGCCAGGAGTGAGGAAGTCTTAAACTGTAGCACATGGCACCATGTCGTCCCGGTCCTGTTCCAGCCATGGGAGCCAGCATGGACTTGCCAGCACATGTGCATGTGCATCGCCTCAGGCAGTGCAGTGCCTGTGGAATG
Organism: Pitta sordida; assembly: GCA_013390025.1. Taxonomy (NCBI): domain Eukaryota; kingdom Metazoa; phylum Chordata; class Aves; order Passeriformes; family Pittidae; genus Pitta; species Pitta sordida. The sequence goes on from WEKX01000727.1 coordinate 236,160, forward strand.
CAATCAGGGACTACCTGTTCCCAGTCTGGCATGGCCGCTGCAGGTAAAGGGAAAAAACTCGGATTCCGATGCTCCCCACCACCTTAAGGGGCCCCAGGATGTGCCAGTGTTGCAAAGTTGCCAGATTTATGGCAATAACACCCTATTAACGTCTGACTAGAATTTGTGGATTTAATGTCCTGTGGGACCCACACAAGACCCAAGTCCCGCGAATCCGGAGGTATGACTGTATTTACAAACTCAAAAAGTGCAAACATTAAACTTCAGTTTATTTCAGAGGAAGTCTTTTGGCTTGCTGTTCCTACCTGCTTATATGTCCTCTCTGCTACACATAGCAGAAAAAAGAATATCCACACTAGAGACACACGGACCACAAAACTTATAATAACCATTGAGAGAACCAGAATGTCTCCATCTGATCCAAATGCAGTCATGCAAAGTTCAGTGGCAGAATGCGTAGCTAGTTGTTCTAAATCTTTAGCTTGGGAAAGTCGAAAGACAAAGGGCATTAAACCCAAGATTAAAGATATGACATTTCCAAAGATCTGATAACCAATTCCTGGTATATAGCTGTTCACCTAAAACCAAAAGAAAACAAGGCATATTTTTAATTTTAGAAATAATCTGGCATTAATTCAAGCAATAAAATATTAATGTTTCTTTCTTATCACAATGAATACTTTTTAACCTGGTAAGTTACATGAAAACTTCAACCAGTATCTTCACACTTTACTACTAAAAAAAGGAAGTCCTCTAAGAGCACTTAATGCATAAGAACCAAATAAGACCAATCTTTTAAAAACTCAACAACATAACACTGCAGATAAACTCTGGTGCACATTCCTGCATTAAAAATTCATTGAATGCTGAATTAGCAAAGTGTGTTGTGCTGCTTAGATCCTGTCTGTTGCTCCTACTTGTGTTTGATTTCACTAAAAACCATACAATCTAAAACCAAAGTGTTCACAGTGCAGACAGGAGTGGAATTGTTTTGCGCTGGCTATGGCTTTGCTAAGTTTACTTCTGCTGTGGATTGTACTCAAACCTGTAAAGACTCCAAGTCAGGTAAAGATCAGAACAAGGTTTGTGAATATGTTGCTTTTTAACAAGTTGTAGATGATAAAAATCAACTTGTCAGAAGGAGCGAGATTTTTCCTAAGCCCTGCCAGGATATTATGTTCAACTCTACAGAATACCTATGTTGTCTATATGGAAAAACTGCATGACATCAATGAAATGCTTTCCCCCCTGTTTCCTGAAAAGGAGTACTAAGAAAAAGCAGGGAGGACTAGTGAGACATCCCACTCATCCTCTTAGATGTTCGTTTCCTAAAGAGAAAAGCTCTCTTTTACAATCTTAACTTTAGCGCCTAAATACTCACATCTGCCTGACCCAACTATTTGTTCATTGGATTCAAGGAGATAAATACATATATTCACAGTATGTTTCACTTTGTAACACTACAGAGAGATTGGCTATGTTAGCAAGAACCTTATAATGCAAATACATTTTATAGGCTCAACACTCAAGATTTGGTAGCTCTTTGATCTACAATTAACAAGTAAACCAGTGATGTAAACCACACAACAACAATGGGAATAACAGATACTTTAAAACAAACATGCAAACAAACAAATCAAAATAACCAGAACCAACCAAAACATTACCAATGACAACAATAAAAAATCACAACCATAAAATTAGCATATTTTTGGTAGTGCTGAGACTTCTAGATACAATATTTGCATAAAGTAAAATGAATACTCACTCTGTTCATTATCATACCACTGATTTCAAGCACAGACATATCTGCTTTCTTGCAGTCATTACCCTCCCATACAATTGCACTTATTTTTTCTAGTCCTGGATTCAAACTGTGGATCCACGGCAAATGACTCTGTGAAAGACAAGGAATATATTCCAGAGTTAAAAATTTACTGTCATATCAACATGCCTTTGTCAACAACATCCTGAGAAAAAAAGTCTGCTTTAGACACAAATAGCCCTCGCTCTGCAAAATAGGCAGCTCATTAATATGCAAATTAGCATATTAATAAGAAGTGAACCCACGAGAGAAGAACCGCAAAGTCGTGAGGGTTCACTGTACATATTAACCTCATTCCTCAAAATCTGCCACTTCTTTTCCAAGAAATAGCTGTGAGTAGTGTTTCTCATTCTCCATATTCCATTTTCTAAAAGTGATGAGTTACTGTGATTAAAGACTTATTGGCCTATTTTTCATTAAAACATATCAAAGAAAAGAGAAATACGAAAATAAGGGTCTGCTTATAAGCCATATTTAATTCTGCCATGTTTAATGGATTTTTTCTATTTTTTTTCCCTTCACATTCTGAAAAGCACTCTTCTCAGGTTGAGCCTAAAGGAAACTTTATTTACTATTAATGATTTTATATTTCACAACCCTTGCTAGGGATAAAGACACCCCCCTACACAAACAGTATCTGGCAAGACCCAGAGAGTGGTAGGCGTCTAATCAATACATGGAGCTCTAAGAGCCAAGCAATCCCAGGCTAATTTACTGAATACACTTAGGGCTGAGGGACCTTAATCCCCAAACACAGAGCCAAGTGAAAATTGAAGGATATTAAAAATGTTGAAGTGATAAGTTCTGCTGAGGCAGACTTTCCTTTCAGCCCCATCTTGCTGCTGTCCCATTCAGGTGATTAAAATTGCCCTTGACTTCAATCACCTGGCACTACGTGTATCACACTGCTGGAAGTGTTGGTGCTGGCAGAGGCATAACATTATTTTTAAAAATTTAATCTATCATGGATTAAAAGTAAAGCTGTATTTGTGTGGGGGGTTATTACTTGCTTTATCAGCATTTATCTGAAATCTTCGTAATTTGCTAAGTACTTAAGTATTGGACAAAAAATTTATATTATTTATTAAAACCATGCAAATATTTGTTGGAGGATTTTCTTTATACGTATTACAGACTTCCAAGGTCTTCCCCTAGAGGGAGCATCAACACCAGAAGCTGAAACCTGAAAACTGACAATTTGCAATCAAACAGAAAAACCCTCAGATGCAGAAAACCCAAGTCAATACACACATAGTGCAGTACAGCTAGTTACTGCAATGCTTGTGCAGTACAGCTAGTTACTGCAATGCTTATGCTTTACTTTTTTATGGAATGCAAGCAAGAAGAACTGAAAATCAATTTTAAAAAGCAAAGACTCCATGAAATCCAAACTGCTACCTCTTTTGGGTGGGTTTTTTTGCTGGGGAAGGAGGATTGGTTTGCAGGGGGGCCCTTGTTTTTTAAACTCAACAAGTACATAATTTTCAATCCTGGCTATGAGTGAAAAGGCTGCTTTTTGAAATTATTTTCCTCAGTAGCATTAACATCATCATTTGCATAACATTCCTTAGTTTTGATGACGTGCTACTAATGCATATGACATGTTTACCCAAGAATGTTTCATATTCTCTCTCTTCACATGAATGGCCCAAAGCAGCAATGAAATTAACAAGCAACTTAAAGATAAGACTTGCACCACAAAAAACTCCTGGCACTGAGACGAATGAATGGTTTTCATCAAATGAAGACTAATAATTGATCCTTAATGATCTAAGTATTAATAATGGATTCTGCCCAGCATTAATCTAAGGCAGAGAGCAACAGACGTGTTGCTCAAACACCAAATTTTCACAAATTACTATATGCTTCTACAGAATAGCATTAAAGAAGGAAAATAAAATTATTAGCTTTAAGGTGAAAAACAATTGTAACTAAATAGAATTTAGACATATATGTATAACACAAATGTGACATCATATATATACAAACAAATGTATACATCATGGGATATTATGTGTGCTACCTTTCTGTTTGCTTTTTTCATAGACACATTTAGGTGTAAGCAAACAGGAACAAGTCTGATAAGTGCTTATAAAAAGCAGAGGGGGCAAAAAAGGGGGGGAACCCCATCCAAAATGAAAACAACCAAAAACCTATCTAAACAGCTACAAGAAAAAACAAACAAAGAAACCAAACCAAACCACAAACCAGGAAAAAGCTCAACCAAACAGAAGCATCTATCACAGAGGAGACTTCAATCAACCAATCCTGGAACGAGAACTAAGATTCACACACTCAAATATTCTATAGGCTATTTTGATATATTGTTATACATGTTTCATCTGACAAATTAATGACTTAGCAGTAAAAATCAAGTTTTCCTTGTTTTAATTCTATCAAATCACTGTGGCTTTGTTACTTTCATTTAATACAGAGTTCTTTCTCCCAGACTTCCTGTGACAAGATAAAATGGATAGTCCTGAACTTGTGTGTAGTGTAAAAAGCCCAAAATTAGTGGGTATCAACCTGATGAAATGGGTCATCTCGGTATTCTTTCTTCACACACGGATTCACTTGAGGGCTTTCTACATCTGTCTCACTGGTACAGGAAGAGTGGCATTCTGCACAGTGTAACAGGTCCTCCCACAGCACATCTTCGGTTTCCGATTCCGGCCTTGCACTCTCAGAGTCCTGTCTGGAGCTTGAACACCGAGAACTGCAGCTTGTACCTGATTTAGGTGTATCCTGAAATTGAAATACTCATTGGAAATAATGCAGATGTTTTTACCCTACATTTTTTCCAGACAGAATAGTTATAAAGTTCAAATTAGCAAACTTGTGTTTATCTGGTTTTTTAATGTTCCAATACATTATCATTCTCACCAGAAAGATTGAGATGCTTATTGAAGGTGTGTCTAAGAAGTTGCATATTTTAAGGCACTGTAAAGAAAAGCAACAGTCCTTGCTTTTTTGAGGAGGTCACACAACAAAGAATCAAATCATATTAACTATTAAAAGGAAATATGTAACTATTTTACAGATTTTTAGAACTCATTAGTTCAGAATTTAACAGCAATTAGCAAGCCACAGTCTCCAGTTTTGTCTCAAATTCCTGACGAACTGACTCTCAAAGCCCCCTAAAATCACATTTTTACTACAAACATACCTTCTCAAAGACAAAAAAAATTAGAACTTAAGATAATTATAGAAGGTAGTCACTGCTGGATACCACTAAGGGCTGAAGTTAATAAAAAAAGAACATTAAAAAAGGCTTGTTCCAACGACAATTAAGTTAACAAGTAAACATGAAGGTAAAAGAAATTGAAGAACAGAATTTGAGAGTATATCCACCGACTTCACTAATTTATTTTTTTAAATACAAAGAAAGCGTTCACTGATTCTAGAACAATTGTTTCATTTCCTTTGTAATTGTGTGGGGGAGGCGAGTTGGTAACAAGAAAGAAAGGCTTCCTCTTTCGTGGCGTCAGAGCAGTAAATGGGGAACAAGAGTACAACAGTGCTGTCAGGGCTACACAAGGAGCAAATTTTGTCTCTTCAGATTCTGAAGGTATCTATACAGTTTTCTCTAGCTCTGAAGCACTCTAAGTAAGAGAAAATAAATTTAAGTTGAAAAAAATAAATTAAAAAATCAACTGCAATAGTGGCTTTCTGCTTCCTCTCGTCAAGCACTAGAGCTGCACAAGGACACAGTCAAGAGAGATCTTCTTTAATATGAAACAAACAGTTCCAAGTATCAACCTGTTCAATTACCCTAAACCACACATGCACAATGCATTAGGCATTAAACACTCAAATCAATAGGTCTCCTGGATCTTTTTAACCAAAGTATGTGAGAAATAAATGAAAGAACAGATGGTCATCTAATAAAGTTTTCTACACAAAGCATCAAGGCTTTGCAGTTGTGATCAAAGTATTCTCTTAACCCTTCCAAGGAGACACTTCGTATATCAATTAGAGTTTATTCATGAGGCTCTGTCTATCAAACCCATCTCTCAGTGGACTTTTGTCAGAGATGATTTTACTCTTTCTGTGCATAGTCTTAGTGAAAAAACATCAATACAGGCTTTAAAGAAAGTGTTCCATGTATCTGTTAAGTTGCATACCTTTAGCAAAAAAAGAGCATAATCTTTTTTAATAAATAAATAAACAAGACCACAATAAGATATCCTTATCTCTTTCAATGACTGAGTCCTTACAATTAAGGACTCTGTAAATACAGAATCTATGAACTCCCTTCTTCTGTGATGTCATGAAGGCTCTTAAAATGGCAGTACTTCTATGCATTAATGATTTGGCTAAGATTTAATGACAATATTTTAAATTACTCCTTCAATAAACATGAGAGAATGAAAATTCAGAGTCAATCAGACTTCTCCACGAGAAAGCTAGTGAATTCAAAATATTAACTGGATTGAGAGAAACAGAAACAGAAGCATGATAAAAATTTGCATACTGCCAATTACTACTGTTTCTGTAACAAGCAAATTTCCAGAGGAGATAACTGATCTCAAGAGACAGTAACAGAGTTGTCACAACCTGATGCAAGATCTACAGAACACATTTTAGGCTCCTTATAACAAATTGAAAAATAGGATGAAGCTCAAACAAACTAAATTAAAACATTAATTTCAAAACATTGTCATTAAACAAAAAAAAAAAGTCTCTGTCTCCACCCCAGCACAGTTTCCAATTAACAGACTCCTAACATCCAATATAGGAGAAAAAAAGGGTTTGGGGAAAACCTATCTATTCAATAAGAAGTCAGGAATTTTTAACAATTTACAGACAAGAAGCAATAGATATGAACATACCTCCAGAGGATAATGTTTCTTGTAATGGTGAGGCTTCCTGTTTCGAAGAGTACAATCACTAGAAGTGCGTTCTACATTGCGCCGTAAAGAATATCCAGGTTCAGGCCCTTCCTCACTAGAAACTTCATCTGACAAATTTGCCACAGTCCTGTGAGTATCCTAGTGCAAGAAATACAGTATCAGTAAGACACAGTCATATACACTGTCTTGTTCTCAACTATTGAAATCAAATTTCTTTCTACAACTTTATTACCTATGCTCATTTAAACCAGATACTAATGCATCTTCAAGCATCAAAATTAACTGGTACAGCAAGAATTATGAAATAGAAATTTTTAAAAATTAACATTTTTTTCAAATGAAGGGCTAGTTTATATTACACCTAAGAAAAATTCTGATATAATTACTTCAGATGTGATTTTGTCTCAACTGAACCTACCAAGAAAGGTTTAGAGCAACCGTTTCTACATTGAGGGAAAAAAAAACCCACTACACCAAAAAGCCTTAACAAAATTGTGATAGTAGACACTCTGACACTGAATTATCAACACATACAGTGCAAAACTAACATTCACCTCTTCTCCCACAGACAAAATGCTAGAGATTCCATGTTGAATACTGTGATCACTAATTTCTTTCACTTTTCATTTCCCTGATTTTAAATGAAAGTAACCCTTATAGCAACAGAAAGAAAAAAGGGCAGCAAAGGACCAGCTGCCAAAAGGTTTTTTGTATATACTCATTTATTACATCACTAGAAAGGACCCTGTAAAGTCTCCTGTCATCAATGAAATGCAAAAAGGACAAAAAAAGCAAAGCTGCTCTCTATGAATACAACAAATCCTTTCTCCCTTTGCAACATCATTTTCCCTTCCATGACAAACTGTTTTCTGAGATGCCTCAAGGGCATGAAATCTCCCTTTTATAAACAGCAGTTGCATAAAGAAAAAGATAGGCAAAACAGTCCGAGGTGCCTACTATGTTTTGCACTGGCTTTGATTTTCTTTGGAGGAACAGATGAGAAGAAAGGACCTTATTTCTAGTCTTTTCCAACAACTTCTCTTTAATGTGGATGGGTTCTCACCAAGCAAATTTAACACAGATGACATCCATTCTATCAAAGAAACTTAAAACTCTTAAAAATTAATTTCTCTTAAAAATCTTTGATTCGTCAAAACTCATGAAGAATGGAAAATGCTTGGAATTGAGAAGGCAACTGAACCTCAGTTGCTGTCACTGCTGACAAAGCACTTCTTGCAGAGCAACAGAACGAAGTTTCTTGCCGCGAGATGAACTTTCATCACTTTCATTCTGACTTCATCATCATTTTACAAAAGAATACATAATCCTACTTTGAAGGGAATATACACACTTACTTTGTGATGACTGTGATTGCTGAAGACATCCCTCACTGTTGAAGTGCTCCACCCTGTCTCTTCTGGCCTAATCACTTCACATCGACGCTCATGGGCCTGCACACATTCTTCACTGCCTTTACCTGTCTTTTTCCCATCAAGGGATACGTAGCCATTATCAGTCTCAGTGGATTTATCTATGGAGTTTTTTGCCTTCTTAGATCTATATTTAAAACAAACACATATATTAAATTTATTATTCTCTCGATTATTTCCTAGTCTAAATTCTGCTCATTCCTCTCAAATTCTGTTTTGTTCTACTACTAAGAGGACTACAAACTAACAATATCAACATTTGATGCGGTATTTGTAACTATTTAATCTTCTAAATAATACCCATTATTGCTTCCTAAAACTGTTTCAAAATAAACTGTCAGTGTGTGTGAAAGAAATGTGCACCATTATCCACTGAAAGAAGAAAAAAAGAAACACTAAAACTTCACAGCAATTTGGTAATAGAAGAACTACTCAAATGTAAATGAGAAACTCCTCTATTCTATCTTAACAAAAGAAAACTTAGTATAAAAAAAATATGTTAGAAGTTGCTTTAAGAATAATTAATTCAAAGCAAGCATGCAATTTCCTGAAGCTGTTTAGTACTCTGTACAGAGATACTTTTGTTGCTTTAAATACACTCTTACTGACAACTCTACTAAACAGAAGGAGGTTCACCCTTTCCTGTATTGTTCCGTAGCACCCCAGCAACATTTTTCAAGATATCTTACAAACACACTAATTAAGTCCTTTTTCAAAGCACAGAATCTTAAGGCTACTTATACTGGTGAAGAATCTTCCAAAATGTTCTCCAGAATCAAGGCCCTTTCCTAGTCAATAGATGTAGTAGCAAGACCATCTAATGCAAGAAAAAGGTCTTCTCAAAGCAAACATTTGGATGACTGCTCTTGCAAAATAGAAAGTGCAGTGAATGAGGGAATGAAAAGCAACAACAGCTTTCTACCTTATTGACAGAGACTAACGACTCAGTCTTTGCTTAAGATTCTGTATTCCCAAAGTAAATTAGATTTTGTTTGTTAGATGCCCAGAATGCTTGGTGAGGAAGAGGGGGAAGAGAGCAAGAGAGCAACAGGGGAGCGTTATAAATAAATCTTCCAGAATTTTTATTTTTACTACACATAGAGCATTAGGCATAGGTCACAGAACTACCAAGAATCTGTTCAGTTGATCTTGTGCTCCTATGGGGGAATATGCATTGCCTTTCTCTTTAAGGAGAGGCACTCTGTGAGGGCTTGGATTACAGAGCAGAAGATTAAATTCCTCTTTATTATGTACATCAAACAAATTGGGGGAATTTGGATAGTTGCCTCGCATTCCTTCCAAGATAAGATATCTCACACATAAGGAGAGTCCTGAACACAAAAAGTGGCGAGGGAGAGCTGGATAAAATGGAGAAAAAATCCCAAAGGGACCAATGCAATCTGTTGGAACACAGATAACACAATGAAGAGACAATGTTACTAAGGTGTTTCATCCTGCTTTCCCATCTTTCATCTCATTTCCTTACCCCTTCCTAGAAAGAAAGCTAACTTCTGCATTTATTATATAGCAAAGGAACTGCTGCTCTAATTCTCTTGTAGGAAGCTGTAGAACTCATCGAGTACTCCCTGATCTATTTTGAAAATTCTTGGTCAACTTAATCTCTAAAAGAATACAAAACCATCAGAAAAACTTTCTGTAGTTATCATATATTTGCAAGGATCAAGACTTATTATAAGCTTCCAAAGGCAAAGAGCCAGCACCTGCTCTGGCATGTGTGGTGTGCTGGAGATCCGTCAGTGAGCCTCCTGTTTGCAGCCTGCCAATGTACAAGCTCACATAAGGAGCTTGAATTCTCTAGGTCCATTAAGATAATCTAAAATGTTACCAAGGCTTTGGACAGAAAGGTCAAACCGTCGCCAGTAAACACGTTAGAACTTTATTTCTGTGCCATTCCTTAATGTCACTGTTTAACCAAGTTAATGAAGATAAGACAGCTCAAGATAGAGAAAACTTTAGCTTATTGAACAGAAAAGTTCTGCGGTTCCACGTCTGGAGTAAGGCAAGTACTGGCCTCTGAGTGGCAACTAATTGTAAAATAATGAATTTCAATAAGGTCAGTTGTGAATACTAAGGAAGTAGCATTAATATTAAATTATCTGCAATAAGGAGGAATCTAGAGCAGCCAATTTTTAAGTCACTAAATATACTTTCAGTACTTTTAAAAAAAGACTTTCTAACAGCGCAAAAGCAAACACAGCTCTCACCACACACACACACACACACATGCATCCAGTCAGAGACACTTCCTCCACAAGTTACTAAGCTATATGGCTGGATTAACAAGACAGCTCTCCCAAGTTTGAATTGAGAGGGTTTTATACATTTTATATGAAACTTTAAAGCTACTAGGAAGAAGTAGCCTCAAACAGGTGAATATGAACAGTTAAGAGAAAGGAAGAACATATGTATGTATGTACGATTTGCTCAGATAGGATTTCACTACTCTGTTGATAAATTTAAGCACAAAAATCACAAGACAAATACTACTCATCTGATAGCAACTCAGGCTTATTCTGAAAAATAGGCAGCTGGTCTGAAGCCTTTATTTGCTTCTAACACAGAAACAAAACTAATTTTTTTGCAAAATTCCTACATTTAAGTGTAAGCCTCAAGCCAGAAAAAACATACATTTGGGCTTAAAGTTGGGCTTTCCTGAACTGTACTGTTTAAAAAACAAACAAACCAACTAGTAACAAATACAAACAATACTTCCCTGACAGAAATGTGCTAGAATTATTATATATACATACATCATTAATCAACTTTTACAATTTTATGCTAGAACTAGAAGTATCTAGAGCAAGACAGACAAACACCATGAATAAGTCTAAGGTCTTAAAAGGCTTGAACACATGCAAAAGCTAAGTCAAGAATAACTTTAAGTCTTATTCAAACATTAACTAGAGAAAATACTAGAGAAAATTTAAATCTAGTTTCTGGAAGATTGTAGATTTTCACTGTCAAGTACTCTATTCCAGTGTATTTCCATTGGGGTTGGTCACTAAACTCTCTTCCCTGTTCCCACTGAAAAACTTTTAGAGAAGTTTTAAGATTTCCACTGAAGTTAGTACACAGAGCAAAATCCCAAATCAGTACAATATTCTGAATAAATCACTTGTTTGGATACTGCCCTCTTCTCCAGTGAGACAAACCAGTAGTATTTTCTAAACTGCCTCTGTGCTGGATTAAAGTCTAGAACTGTATTTTATTAGTCAAATTGAGTTCTGCAATTCAAAAGGATATTTATTGAATACACAGTTCCAGATTACCAGTGACTTGAGTGTAGGCAAATGGTTTAAGTACACAAGGTCCTGACTTAAAGCAGAGAACATAATCTCTGAGTTAATTTTGAAATAACGTATTTATGGCCTATATTTAAAACTCCAGAAAATGGTATGTCAAAGCTTAACATACATGACAAACTGCTGTAAGTGAACACTAATGAGACATTCTAATGTGCTTATCTAAAGAGCTCAGTCCCATGCAAAGTCATGGAACAGATGGTCTTGTGTGCCATTACACAGCAACTGCAGAACAACCATGACATTAGATCTAGTCAGCATGGATTTCGGAAAGGCAGGTCCTGCCTGACTAACTTGATCTCCTTTTATGATCCAGTGACTCGACTGGTTGATGACCAAAAGGCTGTGGATGTTGTGTACTTGGACCTTAGCAAAGCCTTTGACACGGTTTCACACAATAAGCTTCAGGAGAAACTTGTGAAACTTGGGCTGGAAAGGAGCATCTTATGCTGGGTTACAAACTGGTTAGAAGGGCGAGCTCAGAGGGTGGTGGTGAATGGTGCAACATCGGACTGGCGGCCAGTCACCAGTGGAGTCCCACAGGGGTCAGTGCTGGGCCCAGTACTGTTCAACATCTTTAT
>WEKX01000727.1:248414-259403 GCA_013390025.1 Pitta sordida
TAGGTTGGTGTTATGCTCTGCGATGTGCTCTCGGTCTCTTTACGGGTGCTAGATGGTGAGTTGGACTAGATGATCCTTGTGGGTCCCTTCCAACTCATAATATTCTGTGATTCTGTGATTCTGTAATATGCCTTAAGAAACGGGACAGATGTTGCTGTGAAGCTTCCCTGCATTGTGGTTTCATAAGATTTTCTTTAAGCAACATTACCAAGTAGTCAGTGCACTCCACACTGTGCCCTTGCTTCCTCATTTCCAGCCCCACTCTGCCATCTCACTGTGCTGACAAAGCTGTTTGAACTACCATGGAAAAAAAAAAATTACATGAAGAAACTGAAGTGCATGGATCTCTGGGGGAAAAGTTATTTTTCAACTGGACAAGTTCCTCATACAATTTGTATGGCTCCAGATAAACTGTGCCTCTGCAACTGAAGAAGTAACAAAGGACTAAGGGTTATTTACAGCGTTCTTAAGTCACTCTGTGCTTGCTTGTCCTTTGAAGGTACTGTATATGCTAAGTAGTCATCATGGAGGTTTAACACCTCTATATATACACACACTATATCTCATTAAATGGTTTAAAGAAATGTTTGGAGTAAGTTCCACAAAGCCCTTCTCAACTGAAAATACTATGAGCCCAACAGAAGGAAGGGTAAAAGGAAAAAAAAAAAAAAAAAAAAAAAATTACCTTATCAGTATCTTCAATGCATGGAAAACATAAATTTACAAAATTACACTCAAAACGTACCAGAAAGTATTGCATCCAAACCCAAAGAACAGCCGTGGTGCCTATTACTATCACCCCCAGTTTATTAAATCTAGATTAATCTACACAGGAAAAGTTCATTTGAATGTTCTTCTTGCAATACTTTAAAACATTTTTAAAACTTCTTCAAGGTTTCAAGTACATATTCCCAGAATGTAATATAAGTTTTGCCAGAGGTTAAGAGCACATATCACAGGTATTAGTCATGTTAGAGTTGCCATATTTAGGATGCAGCATGCACAACAAAACATCAATGTAATAACTTGCAGTATCCCTTTTCTCAATTTCATAGAATTTTATGAGAATATTTTGACTTCTTAGTAAATGTTGATGCATAGCACTCAAAATGCTGCATGTATCTTCAAAATACTGCTATAAATTTTTATTTTATAAACTTTTTATCTGCCCAGAGCACTGCACTAGCAGCTCAATCATTTCCAAAACAGTTCTGGCATCTAACAGATTTAGGTGTTTCTTCCAATTATTACAAAATGAATCTTCACTTATAAATGAAACATTGTGACTATTTGGGTCCTGAAGGCTTTTCCTTCAGAAAAAGAGTGTGATTTGATGACAGTGACTAAGTTCAATAAGCATTTTCTCTGAGTAATAAGCAGCTAATGTAATAAAGCAAAATTAAAAAGCTGAATTTTTCTCCTTGGATTAAAATTGAGAAACTGAGTTGCATTGTTCCCGATAGCCCACACAGCACACTCCTACATCAAAATACAATGTAACTAAAGTTAATTCTCTACTTTGCTCTTGTGAGATCCCACCTGGAATATTGTGATAAGCTCTGGGGCTCCCAACAGGAGCAAGACATGGGCCTGTCGGAACAAGTCCAGGGGAGGGACAAGGAGAACATCAGAGGGCTGAAGCACCTCTCCTATGGAGACAGGCTGAGAGAGCTGGGGTCATTTAGTCAGGACAAGACAAGATTCCAGGTGACCTTAGAGCATCTTCCAGTACTTAAAAGGGGGCTACAAGAGNTGTGTACTTTGGGTGGGCTCATTATGACACTGTAAAAAGCCAGTACTTAAAAGCTGCATGCTGTGATGTGACACTTGGACAACAGAGAATTTCGAAAGAGCTGTCGTCCTCGGGTCGAGATCTCGCTTGGGAGGGGTCATGGAAGACCTTTCCCTCTCATGAGAGAGAGGGAACTTTATGGAAGGGCAGAGAGATGGTTCCTACCCTGGATCTGGTCAGAAATACCAACTTGCCTGGTTTACCCCTACCCTATGTTCCCCCTTTGTCTCCTGGTGAAAAAAGGGAATATGACATCTGTTGTAAGAGAAGGAGGGGTGGGGGGGGGAAAGGTTGCCTTATAAATGATGCTTCCTTCACAGTTCTGATCTTGTTAGTTAGTAAATAAACTCTTTATGTTCTTTACTTGTAGTTGCCTTGCTTTTTTGCCTGTGACCAGTTTCATTTTCCAGTTTGTTCTTCTAGTTTTTCTCCTCCAGAAGTTGTGGTGGATCTCTGGCATGCAGCCAGGGTCAAACCACGACACTGCCCACGGCAGGAGGGTTAGAACTATATGATCTTTAAGGTCCCAAACCTAAATTATTCTACAATAACTCAATAATTTTTTTTCAAAATTATCACATCATCATTCACAGAAGTCAAGAAACAACACAATAGTATATTTTCAAGTACTTAGATAAGTTTGTTATTAAGAACAAAAACTAGATCAACAGAAGTTTAATCATTACATCAATGCTTACATACTTAGAAAAGGGATAGTCCATCTCTAACACATATGTAGCCTTAAATAAATACAAACCCTGATAAAAAGAAAGCAGCATGCCAGATATCTCTGAAGACAGCGCCAATACTGCAAGAGGTGCTTGTACCGTAGCTCTGCACAGTTCCCTCCTGTGTGTTATCTGTGGTACTAGAGCCATCTCCTTCCCTATGTACTTCCAAATGTGCTGCTTTCCTTAATTTCCTTCATCAGAAGAGATTAAAATTGGAAGGTAGCTCTGTAAGTGCAATTTGCTAGTTGTATGTGTTCAGCAGCTTAAGCATGCAAAAACAAGCAAGATTTAAAAGTATTTTGCTAAAGCTTTATCATATAAATTTTTTAATTCCATTTAATAAAACTAAGCATAACATCATAACACTTAAAAATTAAATACATTTCAGTTCATCATCAGAGGCTTAAAATACAAAATTCACTACTGAAGGGTTTCCCATTTTAGAGGGACAATTCACTGTAGCAAACCAGTCAGTGGAGTGCTTGGAAAACTTAAGCTCTGCACTTCAAAGAGCATCTTCTTTAATGCAGACTTCCTGCAGATCACTAGCCAGTACAGCACAGAGTTATAAAGCTAAATTTTCAGTAACACAAACATTGTCACTCCACCACTATTCAGACTGAAACTGTCTTGAGGCACAAAATCAGATTCAATTAATTAAAATTTAAATAAAACTATGCATAAATTAGTCAATACATAAAAGTTAAAGAGAACTAATTAAGCTCCCATTTTAAAGTTTCAAATAACAGACCACCAATTTCTCATCTCTTGCAAATCAGACCCTACTCCTTTTTCATGCATGTTCTTTACAGTAGTTAAATAATTCTAAATTATAAAGTACTTTAACACAGACTATACCTTCTTCTTTTACCACCTGTGCTGGGAGGTGGCTTAGGAGTCCGTGTTGAAACAATCTGACAGTGCACAGTCCCAAGTAGCAACATCAGCCATATCGGCCCAATGACTTCAGTCAGAGGTATATTATGTGGGCTTTGGGCTGTATAGAATAGCACTACAGCAGCAACTGGAAAAGAAGGGAAAGGAAGTTGAGTTCAATATTTGAAATGTCTGAAATGGCCAACTCACTTGATGGCTTTTGATAAAAACAAAACCAGTCACATGTAGCCTTTTACCTGCATTTTAAATTCTGCAAGAAAGAAATTATAATCCCTAAAAACCAGAAGCAATAAAGGCTTAAACATTTGCCTACTGTTTTAAAATGCATATTTTCTTTCACACTATGGGATATCGTGGGTATTGCTCCCAAAAAAAAAAAAGTGGCAGACTGGAGTTGGAGTGGGGAGAAACACCTGGAAAGCTACATGTGTCATGATACAACTTTTTTAAATTACGGTGGAACACCTGCAGGAAACAAAACCAAAAAGTAAATGTCATCCTTAAATCAGCTGGAATAAATTTAATTCTATCTCAACTATAATGACACAGCACAATCCAACAAGTTAGATGAGACTTGAGGCTAGAAACTCTTTTTATAGCATTTATAGAACGCATTTTAAACTCCGTGTCAAGGGACAAAAACTTCCTATATGGATAGACAGCAATGCTGAAGTGTAATCCTGTGTACATTTCATATATACTTGTGTATTTTTAGCAGTGAGGAAAGATCAGAGACAAACCACATAAGCTATGAGGAAGTCCACTTGAAGCGATCAGTACTCCAACTAGCACTTGTGGTTGCAAAAGTAGCAGCCTCCAATTCCATTGCTGTTAATTTTGTAACCCTATAACCATGGCTCATATACAGCCAACACCCACACCGCTGTTCTTGCTCCTGTAGCCAGAGCCCAACCATTCAAACATCTTTACAGGCTCCTGGTCAATCGGAACACATCCACCAGGTGTGGGGCAGGCAGCAGAGGCAACCTCTCTCTTCCTCTGGTTATTCTGTCCTTGTTGCTCTGCCTTTCTGGCTTGAAGTGCCGTGTTCTGTAATTCAGCCGAAAGAAGTTATAAAAAAAAAACCAAACCAAACCCTCAGAGAAATTCCACAAAGAACTCAGAAACAGAACTGGAAATAATTATCTGTGCCTAACATCAGCACATCCCACAAGTACTCAAGTTTTGTTCTCGTACTACTAAGAAGCGGAAGTCACATAACACAGACCTACTCCTGAGCACAAGAAATACACAGTACACGTTCAAGAGCTTTCACCAGTTCTTTACTGAAATTAACTGAAAAAATGCAGCCACATGCAAAGCTATGCAGCACACTAAAACACCTGAAATAAATCACAGCAGATACCTGAATGTCATGATCTCCACTAAAAAGTGAATAGATATGTTTTTCATGAACAAGGAAGGTGGTCACTATTAGAAAAATGATGAACACCCTAAACAATGGAAATTATTTTTGATCTGGAAAACTATTTCTAATTTACCCAGTTTATTTCCTAAATTAAAATTAAAAAGTCTTGCACAGAACATACATGGTACCTTTTATTATTATATGTTGACTAAGTTTTTGCTGTGTGAGGTTTCTCAGAAAAACAGCATGCATCAATGAGAAATCCAACTTATTAACAAAATAATAGAAAAGGGTACAGACAATGTTATCTCTGTCTAAATGAGCTTATCCAAGTTTTTCACACATTCAATTAGCTTCATGAGATACAAAGTATGAAGAAGCAGCAAAGTTTGACTCCTACCACACAATTTGGATAAACATAAACTTTTGAGAACACAGAGCTCCACAGATCTATGTGAAATGATTTGCAGTAGGCCTACACAAAGTCATTTTAAACTTCACTACTGCTACTTAATAAACATTTAGCAAAGCAGAGGTGTCTAGAAGACAGAAATCTGTAGACTGCAGATTCCCACCACGACACTTAACACAGATTCAGGAAAATGTAACCAACCTTCTGACCTTTTCATTAGGATGGGAGGGAAATGCAAGAATTTCTTTCTGCATTGTGTGTCAATATGCTTTACTTCAGGTTATCCAAGAATAGCTCCTACCAACAGCTAGGAAGGAGCGGTGGGAATAGGATTTCTCACAGTACTTTTACCTCTTTATACTTTTAACAGTGTTTGGACTTCCACTTTCCTAAAACACAGTAGTTTATTTCGTGAAAAAGGTTCAAATGAAGTTATATCCCATTGAGAAAAAGCTGTCTCAAAGAAAGCAACCAATTTCAAAGACCAACAAGCATTTATTTTTAGAGCATTTAAAGCTTTGAACTATTTGTAATAGCAAATTTTAAAATGCATACATATATATTTATCTCACTACTACAATAAAAACCATTGCATCACTAGTAAAGTTTCTTGCTTCATACTTAAGAAATACACAATAAACACTGTAATTTCACATTTGATCTTCGAAAGTAAAAATGAGGTAATACTATATACAGTGATCCCCCAGAATTCGCTGGGGGTCATATCGGGGCAGGTCCCGCAAGTTACGATATTTGTGAAGACACCAAACCCATGAATATTCAACTACTCTCCGCCTGCAGCCACGCATCCTCCACTAACAAGGTCTGGAGGGGCAGTCCTGGGAGTGTGGCTCGCACTTTAGCACCTCATTAAAGCGAAGGAAGTGCCCTTTGGTGCTTCTCTGCTGCAGAATCCAGGGTCTGGGACATTCTGCGCACGTGCGCGGTCTCACAACTCACTGAAAATCCAACCGCGATTAACTGAATATGCGGATTCGTGAGCCGCGAACATGCAGGAGAACACTGTACGAGATGAATAAAGAGTCACAACAAAAACGTTTCACTTTTACTTTAAGTCATCGGCCTGTTCTGTGACCTTGAACAAAAAACATTTGTCTGTAGTTATCTTATCACATATTGTGCTAATCACTATATACTAAAGGAGAACAATGCAAATAAAACCTGGAGTTTAAATCTGCAGCCAAGGAAAGATTTTTTCCTATACTTTCATAAATACTAGCAAGTGTCTTGCTAAAGCTAATCAATTTTAAAGCAGTAATTCCAAGTAATGCAGTCCATAAATCTACAAAAACTACTTCACAATTAAATAATTTAATTAAACACAGATAAACAAAATAAAATCAGACCATTCATCAAAAATATATCAAAAATTCTGTAACTAATTCAGCACAGTTTAAATAACAAGCATTTTAAAAAGGTGGATTATATATAATAACTTATTTTCTGGTATTTGTTCATTCACAACCTCAGAAATATCAGAAATACTTTGTCAAGTTACAGACTATATGGGTTAGGGAAATTATGCATTCCAATCATAACTTAGCAAATCACAGATTTGAGGCAGGGGAACATTAATTATAAGATAGCTCAGTAATTGGCGCCCTAAAAACTTGCTTGCACTCAGAATCTGCGTTGTCTTACTATTTTGCTACTTTTAGAGTCTTATGAAGTCTCCACAAATTAAGTGTGACTACATTTCTTAAAATAAATTTACAAATAGGAACATAAAGAATTACTGCACTGGTGTTTCTCATAATATGACACCTAAGAATATGATAACAAACGAACTACAACTTCTGTACTTTACTACCTGTATTACTATAAATGAGATGAAAATTATTAACATTATGATATCTCTTATCTACTATGGACAAATATGTGTGTACACAACCACAGCCTCCCAAGAAGTATCTCAGAAATGGGAATAAGAACTTTTGACAGGAGGCCACATGAATATCTGTCCGTATTGCAGGTCTTCGGGCACTGGCACTATGAAAATAATTTTACAGCCGCTAACATCACCACACAAGACATACTGTCACTTATTTTAACAAGTCCATATCTCGTTTTAATTAAAATTTTCAAATGATATAGTGATTCACAACTAAAAGAACAGATGGCAAAATTGAAAAAGTAACATTGTATTTTAATTGATTTCAGTGGGAAATTTATTAGCCATTTAGCTTCGCAGGGTACTTAAATTGCTCACAACTTTCATCAACCTTCTGTTCCACTTCTGTCATACATACTTCTGAAACACTTTTGGTTTGGTGATTTTCACACTGTTAGATACGTATTCAATCCATTACATTTTTCCCTTTCTAGTTTTCTTCTTATGTATTACAATATACATTACAGAATCACAAAGTCAGATTGTTAGAACTCAATACTGAACACCCCAAAAGCTTTTAACTCCCTTCTGCTTGCTAACAGTTGCCCAAAAGCCCTTCTGTAATCTAGGAAATATAAAATTAAGATGTACAGTCTTCTCAGTGCAATAGAAAAACTAGCAGAAGCACAGGCAACAGTAAGTCCCACATTTTCCAGCCATTCAGGAGCATGGTTGAAGTTGGACAGAAGTATAAGCTAGAAAGTCACTGCCTCTGATTTGACCAAATATCACATGGAAGGACAACTGGAAAGTGATCAATCAGACCATCTGAGAAGGTTGCACAAGCCGCACATACCTTGCTTGTTTCTTGATTAGAGCTCGTGATCTGCACAAGTACCAGACAGACCAAAAACCCAAGACGAGATACACAAACTAAGCCAAAGGTTTCTTCAATATTGCTCAGTCCCAAACTAAATTAGATAGTTCTGAAAAGTTAAATTATATACAGAGGTGACAAACTCATGTGTGCTAAATGCTGAAGAAAGCCTGTGAGGAGATCCTTAAATTTTTAATTTTACCCCCAATACATGTAAATGAAATGTTAACCAAAAGACATACGCCTGGGACAGTGTCACTCCAATATTTCCAGAAAATACTAGAATGAACCTTAACAGAATGAAATTAACCAAGTAGCATACTGCAGCTTCCATATGGTTAAAATAAGGCATTCAGTTGAAGCTGATGCTGTAATCCAACTCTACCTTGGAGAAGGTAAAGAACGAGCAGCCAGAAAAAAATGACCCGTGATGTCACTTGTAGCCACCACCTGTAGAAGATCGGAAAGAAAAGAACTCTCACGATTCCTTTGCGGGTCAAAGATGTCCAAGGACTTTCAGGTTTTGCTTTAGCAAAAGCAGATCCTTTAAAAAAAAAATTTAGATTTATTTCACTCTTACGGCTAATAAAATTCCTAATTGTTCAACAGCAGAGTAGTTTATAGTTATTTAAGGAGCGATTATTTAACACAATTATTTGAATGAAATCTTGTTCTGCCACCATTTCATTATCTCCTTAATACCAAACTGGCATAAATTACTGGTGCTCTCTTGGCTGCAATTATCAGGAATTTCTACATATACCTGTATTTCAAAATGTTTGAATAACAAAACAGTGCTTCTCTTATGTCAAAATTACAGTCAAACCTCGGTATTCACGGATTATGGGTCTCCTGGGCATCCCACAAATTGCCAAATCCACAAATACGTGAATAACAGAAAAAAACCATGAATAGTGAGAACCGCAAATACGCAGCTACTATTAGTAGGAAAAATGTAAATACGCTAACCCAGAAGTCCAAATACGTGAGGTATGACTGTCTTTTAAAATATATTATTAAAAATTGTTCTGTTTCACAGAGGTATCAGAAACCTGATACAAAGCAACAAGAAGTCTGACAAAAACTCTACATGCCCATGCAGGCACAGCTGAGCCCTTTCCCCACACAGCAAAGAGATCTAAAATATCAACATGTGTAAATTACTCCAGCCATGTCACTGAGGAAAATGGAATAAGGCTGAGAACCATCGAGGTGGAGCTGTCCAGCTGAGGACTAACCCCAGGAGCAGGGAAGCTACCCAAAGAATACTTTTGTCTCTCCTTCTACGCCATTTAACCCTCTCATTAAGACATCCTTTCTTTCCCATGCCCCCCTATTTATTTTACTTCCTGTAAATTCCCAGTTAGAAAACTGTGTAACATTTACTTAATAAAAAGATTTGGAAGAAGTTTGAATGCACGGCAATAGGACATTTCTGAACCAATAACTTTAAAATGTTTATCTACGACAATGCATGAGGTTGAGTTTTTTTCAAAATCTAAATCCATACAATAAAAGTTAAATCAAATTCTTCAGCCTTCAGTTTAATGTAGACATCATAATTTAACAGTATTTCCTATACATCCATTTTAGAGAAGGGTTGTATAGGGTTGGTTGTGTTTTGGTTTGTTTCGGGTTATTTTAAAAGTACTAATACACTCTCATTATAACACACAGGATGGTTGCTATTTTTATACTGAGAAATTCAGCTTTTTCCAGCTCAGACCTACCTCTTACAAGATCAACATCTATGAGGTCTGGTTTCACATGCCCTGTTTTCTTTGGTTTGTTTCTCAAACCCTGCAATAGACAACTACTATTAAAACACATTCATGCAGATGACATCCATTACAAAAGGCAAAAATATCCATGTGGTCAGTAATTGTATTTAACCTATACTGCTACTAAAAATGCAGACAAATATGTCAACTTCATAGATTTGAAAGTACTATAAATTAAACATTCCAAGGACCAAAGCACAATAGATGCCTTTTATACAGTTTCCAATCTAAACTAAACCCAACCAATTACTGACCCATTGTGCAATTTTTCAAACACAGCTTTGCACTGAGCGCTCATCTCCCATGGCTTGGCATTATGCAGACAATGTATGCACACACTTGCAAGAATTAGTAATAAATCTCTATTAGGTTTTCAGAACTTTTGCAACTAATAACATTCCTGAATCTTTTTTTCTCCATAGATGTCTAATGAAACTTCTTAAAATGCTTACAACATTGCAACTCCTTAATTCCAAACCTAGACAGAAAATCACGTTGCAATGCAGGAGCCACTAATGTGCAAGCTCTCGAAAATCCAAGTTCTAGAAAAGGATTGATTTTTTTCTTAATAGTGACTATAGATTAGCCAATTAAAAGGAGAGGAAAAATCTCGCACAACAGGAAAGCAGCAGGAAGAAAAGCAAGCTTATTTTATCTTTTAGAAACAGCATCTTCCATCACTGAAGAGCCAAACTCTCTTGCAAAGCTTTCAAGTTTGCTTTTAACTCCAAAACGTGATGGTGTACTCTCAAGACTCAGAGACAGCTGGGAGTTTATTCTGCTTCCTTTAGATTAGACTCTTGGTCACATTAGCCAATAAGGAACCCACAGAGTACAATTTATATAGAGCAGAATAAAGTATTTCAGAAAATATTTAGGATACAAATGGATTATTATGGAAGTCATTTAATTGTTTGCATTCAAAAAACAGTAGAATTCACTGGTGAACTGTACATTTCTACCATTGTCATATTTCATCCACAGGTAAAAACACTTATTACTAAAAACATAAATATTAAATACAGATGAAAGCATAAAAACTAAATTATCAGTGAGAGACAGATCAATGAAATCTGATGTTAATCTTTAGAAGAACAATATCAAGAAAAATGTTCAACTGAGTGCAGCCCAATATATTTCTCACATCTAAATTCAACTGGATTTAGTTTTCATGCTGAAATAAAGATAAAATTTTTTTAAAACCCTGTTTTCAGTGAGCTAAATATGTAGTCATTACCTGATGTATCTATTAGAAAAATGGGAGTTTGATTGAAACAA
>WEKX01000727.1:261558-289844 GCA_013390025.1 Pitta sordida
AAAAAGTTTAAATAAAGTGCTTAAAAGTAGTTGCTATTATTTTATACACAAATTTTAAAATTAGTCTTAATATATTCTACAAGTTTTAACTAAATTTTAAGTTTATAGTTAGAGAAACAGATTTTCTACTAAAAAATAAGAGGGTTTAGTAAAGTTAATTTATANAAGGAAGTCCCCTCTGCATATGTGGTTTCACTGCTTTAGTACTGAGAAGGGGAAAAAACCACCGCCCTGCGAAACTGAAGCAGTGCACATGTTACTGATGTTAAGTATTAGAAACATCTTGAAACTTGTGCAGCAACGGCATACTCCTTTCGTGCAGTGTTTGAGGAAGAAAAGGTTAATTGCATTAAAACGTTAATTAAATTGACATGATAGAGTATGACATCATCCACAATCCCCAGAACTACATAGGATTGATTTCTTTTTCTCCAAAGCAATTTAGCAATGTGGCAGACACTGATGGCACTGTTAGTTAAACCAAAATACGCAGAACGCTGTTAAACTGCTTGTTCCGAGAAACAAAGCCTGAGGTACTTACCAATCTAATAAACTGTACAAAACAATGACAGCATCATAAAGGAGGAAAGGTAAACTGCAGGTAAAAGGTAACTAACTGAAAGCAAAGAGAGCTCAAATAACTGACATTAGAATTCATCACAAAGAAAAGTGAAAGACAAAGGTAATAAAACAACTAAGCCCTGGCTTAAGATAAGTGAAAAGAAAAAAAACTGTACTGAGATACTGAAATATGTATCACACTAAATGCTGCAGAGTTATAAATCATGTAAAATAAATAGAGCATAGTATCCTGGTTAGATCTGGTAACACTCCAGAAGTCTAGTTTTACTTTACCACTATTAAATACCACCACACACAATGTAAATTACATCAGCATTCACAACCACCAACACAAATAAATGTTGAAATGCTATATTATTACCTTTATTTCTCTTTGTTCTACTGACTTTTCCCATATTTGTTGATCATATGCTCCAATCTAAAAAAGAATACAGGAAAAAACATGATTTACAAGACATTGATCAAATAAAAACTACCAATCTTCAACAGAAGCACGAAGCTGGCAGGTTATTTCCTTGAGGAGACTTGTTGACTAAGAAATCTTTATCTTCTCCATTCCATCTTGGCTGGACAGGATCTAGCTAATCTGTACAGGAGTTGTGCTGGAGGGGAGAGGTGAGCCATAAACACTCTCCCTCCCACCTCGGGTCAGGATTCCAGACCATACAGACAGAGAGCAGAACTATGGCAGCAACACTGACATGGTCTTCCAGTGAACCTTAGAGGAATACCACGCATATGCAACATCAACCCACATCTTCAATTAATTTATTCGTTTTTAAACCATCTCCCTCTGTAATTCCCATTTCATTCCACTGCTTTCACAGCTACATGGTCTTTAGCTTTATCTCATAACACTGCACAGTCAGGCTGGTAATCAACTAGATTATAGCCAGGGGAAATTCAAAGAATATCAGGAAACTACCCTTTTCCCGCCAATGCACTGATGAAAATGCATTCCTAGCAGACCTATTCCCTAATTTGTCCACTTTCATTTAGCTGCTAGTCTATTTATTCATTAAATACATCTAAATAACTTCGTTTTATTAAATGTGAGCAAGGTTTTAGTTAAAAATTACGAAGAAAAAGGAAATGTTTTCTCCCAGGCTCTAACCTCATCACAGCATTGTAGAAAACTGAGTATTTGTAAGAGCAGAACCAGAGATTATCATGGTTTAATCCCAGTCAGCAAGAGGCACCACACAGCTGCTCACACAAAGCCTCAGAGCAGGTCCCATGAAGATAATTAACTCTCTCCCAGCCCAAACCAGCACACTGATCCTGCAAACACTATTAAAATCCCAGCTCTAAGACCAGTTTCAATGGGTTCCGTCATTTTAAATAACCATTAATACAGATAACTATAGTTAATTTAAGAAATTATTATGCACTTGCTTATCCAAGAGAGCCACTCTATGACTACCAGATATTTTGAAGGACAACCTGAAACTTCAGGAAATTCCCACATAAAATAGTGACAAGAACGAGTCAATATATCTAAGCCAATTATGTAAGAAGCTACCAAGGCTCATCAGATTGCTTTGAACTCTGTACAAACAGTATTTCTAGGTAATATTCAGTAATAATTTCTTTAACTATGGCAATTTAAAGCCTTGCCATCCCAGCAGCCCTGGGCATAAAAGTCCTGTGCACACACACTGCAGGTGCCTGGAGTTTGGTTCACATCACAAACTCTGAGCAGTTAAGTGTGACATCACTTTTAGGTCACAAGGAAGACAGAAGAGGCTCCTGAGATTCAAAGATCCTTTAATAACCTGCAGAACTGATACAAGCAGCTCAGACAGACACCTGACAGAGGCAAGATGAACAACTCCCATCATTTCAGCAAACCTACTTTAAATTGTATCTTAGTGCAAGAGTATGACTCCTCCTTCCAGTTCACAACTGCTAACAGATACAAAAGACCTGAACACAAATGCATTCACCAGAAAACATTGTTCTGATTTCTCTTCTATTATTTCAGTCTTCATTAATTTAGATGCTTAATTAATTTAGATGCTATTTAGATGCTAATTTAGAGTCTTAATTAATTTAGATGCTATTAAAAAAATAACTAAAAGGTCAATCTTATTTAAAAAGCATCTTTTAACCAAGGACTCAACATAAATGCAAAAACACACCCAGGGAAGCCAACTGCCAAACACATTCATGAACAAGGACATCTAAAGGCATCTTCAGTGCGTCTTACCAAACAGTGGGGGGAGGAAAGTTTTTTTTTCAAATTTCTAATTTAGAGCAGTAAAGCCTAAAGCATATCTAAAATTGAGAACAGTAAACTGAATTACCCTTTCTCAAATTCAAATAGTATTTCCCATTCATAAGAGCTAAACAATTTCTACAGTTTGCAACTTCGGAACTTTGGGAGAAAAAAAAACTACTGGCTTTTTGGCAATAATAAATACTTTACATCTCTTATTTGGAATAAAAAAATGAAACTGTGAAAGTAACTAGGGAGTCAGGTACTGTACCAGGCAGAATCCAGCACTTGCTACAATTTAATTAAACCAAAGGAAGCTTAAGAGCTAACTCCACCTGGATAACAGCCAGCAATTAAAAAGTCAGTATACTGAATGACCACTCCACCCGGGAATTTATATCTAATTGTAATTTCAAATGAATTTTCAGGCATTCCTGAGTTTCATTAAATTTGCTAAGAAGAGCCCCAAGTGAAATTTTTGTGCTGCATAATACTGTGTCCTCCTCTCCCCACTTCAAAAAAAAATTTCTCTTTAAAAGAAAATTTCTTTCTGCAGAGAAGGGGATGCAAGTCCGTGCCCCTCTCTATGCTGCAAGAACGAAATGCAGAAGGAAGCCTTTGTGCCAATAAAGCTGGAAAATAACTATTCCTAATTCCATTCATAGTTGACACTAGTGTAGAGTTGAAAGTCTTTAAAACAGCGTTCTTCCTTCAAACAACTAACAGATCATTTGTTGAAGGAATTCTGGGAAACACAGATCCCAGAAGATATCTGAGGCAAGAAAGTTCACTGATTTAAAATCTTAGTTATATTTTCTTACAAATATTTCTTTTCCCTCCCTAGGTATCAGCTTCCATCTCCACATAAAGACTAGAGGCAAGGATTTTGCCATTCACATTGTAATTTCAACGTTACCCCATAAAGCAATTCTTCCAGAAGCAGGTAAAATAAAAGAGACAAAACTACTTTAAAGGAGATGGTCTTTTGCAACTGATTTATTGGAGGACTGGATCTGCCCAAACACCTCTGATCAACTTTAGCTATTGAAATCTGAGCACAGGACTACAGTGATCCCCCGTTACTCGTGGGCCGTTGGGTCTGGCCCTCTTCACGCGAGTCGTGGAATCCGCAAAGACAGCGACCCCACTANTTGTTTCGTATCAGGGCTATGCAAAGTAAAGCAGGAGAGTTGGAACAGTTTTACAGAGCTGTCTGCAGCACACAGCAGTGCCAACGGGAGACAGAGGGAGGCAGGATGCTGTGTTACAGTTGGTCTGGTGTCCCGTCCCATCCCAGAGCAGCAGGAGCCAGAGCCAATCACATGGCAGAGGGAGGCAGGACAGCAGCAGCCAGGGAAGGGCTCAGGAGTTTGTTAGAAGGGTCCCAGTTCTTGTAAGTTTTATTCCATTGTGAAAGTTTATCTACTGTGCATACCTGGAAGAACTTTGTGTGGGCAGACACAAAATAGCTGCATGTCTAGCAGGCAGGGAGGGATGGCAGGGGCTTGGCTTGGCTCGTGTCTCCCCACGCACCTGGCTGGGCATGGCGTGGTCGCCCCAGGGCGCCTGGCAGCCCCGCTGGAGGACAGTCCTGAGAGTGGGGCTTGTTTCAGATGTCTGGTTGTGCTCCAAGCGGTGGGTGCCGGCGCCATGTGCCGAGGGAGGGGGGAGTCCTGGTACCACGCGAGCGGCGGGGCTGGGGGCTGATCAAACTGGGGTCACGGTTAGTTCTGTGTACATGCCAGCTCCCACCACTTGCTGGAAAATCAACAGCGAATATGGGATCTCGCAAATTACAGATCGCGACTACGCGGAGGATCACTGTATTAAGTAACAGGATGCTGCTGCAAAGTGAAAGGAGTTAAAGACAATAACTGACAGCAAGTACCATTACAATCTCTCAACATGGGGGGGGGGGGGGTAGAAGCACTTTTAGGGAGTAGGCATATGTGCCACTCAGCACATTAAATTCAGACCTGATACCCAAGTCTACTTCCAAGTCTATCGAAAACACATGAAAACAAAGCCATCCTTATACAGTAGTATACTGGCATACTTCATTTCCCACATTAAACAGAAATAGGTAGAACTAGTACTACTGAATTAAGACTAACGAAAAAAATACAGGCAACTTTTGTTTTCCTTTCCCTTATGTCAGGAAAGCACATTTAGAGTTTGTGAAATGTGTCTTGCAGAATTGATTGAAAGGTGATTTTCATTTACAACAAATTAAATTATACAGTGAACTCTCTTCCGCTTTGCGCCCCCTAAATGGCAGCTTCACACCTACATGGCTTGATTTTTCAGCGATCAAGGAGGGCCCTTTTTGCAACTGTGGATGTGCAACCTGGCATCATGGATATTCAAATTAGGTGATCATGAATATGCAAATCAACCCACACAGCAGGGCCGCTCCTCCCTGGTACAGTGGCGGCCACAGCGGGGCCGCTCCCCTGAAACCGCCACCGCGCAGTTATGAAAGATTTACCCACTCTCAGGTGTCCAAGACTTTCTTGAGGGACTCTCCAAGACATACTCATCTAGCCTGAGTATGGAGAGACCAGGTCTACCCACCCTGAGAGATACCAGGACAGTGGCGCAGGCAGCTCCCCGCACCCACGTCCCCTGCCAAGCTAAAAAGGGGTTTTTCCCAGTGTGGGGTGGCTGAGGGCGCCGGGAAGGGCCAACACAAACACAGGTACACAGCAACACAGTGCCAAAACAGCGCCGAGGGGGCTGCGTGAGGGTGCAGGGGAAATTTGCATATTAATGAGCTGCCATTCAACGCAGAAGTTGAGCTTCGTGGGACCCGATTAAGACCGCGGGTCCGTGATATAGGAGACCCGACTGTAATATATAATCATTACCAGAGATGCTAGACATCTGTATAAATTAAATTTAAGAATGTAATTTGTGAATGAAGAATGTAAATTATTATGAGCAAACCTTTCCAGTTTTAAATTATCAAGAGCACTAGTCAACTCCATCTACAAGGAGTTTTGATTTAGAAGTACGTACCTGCCTTTGAATTCTGTTTCATGTTAAATCTAATGTAAATTTAAATCAAATGTAGGACCTAGTTCATGGCTATTCATGTAATTCTTTACAACTGTACATACCTGCAGGACACTGAAAAGAAGTGTAGCATCTAGCAATGCCAAAGAAATAATGCTCTAAAGGCAAGGAAAAATCACAAGAAATAAGACAAAGGAATAACCTAGAGATAAGATCAGGTTGAAACCTGAAGCATTTAAATATACAGAAAACTTGATCAAAGCAAGGTTTCCCTCAATGTGCAACTGTCCCCAGGGCTCCTCCACAGGTGTTTCAGCTTCCCTGCCTGGAACTGTTAGACCAACAGGAATGCTCTCAACTCCATTACTTTATATATAGTATTCTGGAACCCACCAACTCTGCCTGGAGTCTCAACCATTATAGCTGCAAGTTCTGCAGAATCCTTCAGAGAAAATTTAAATTACAAATCACAGAACTCAAAAAAATTGTCCCATTTTTACATATACTATAAAAAACGCTTTTAAAATCTCTTCAAGACTTTCTGCAAGACTTTTTGTCACCGACACTTTCAATCCATCAGTGCAATCTGCAATTGGCAATACTTTTTTTTAAGCAAACTATACAAGGAAATATCCCAATTTTAATCTGATTTCACATGGAAATTTATTCTAATTTAATTTATGAAATGTCAAATCCAAAAGGATCAGAAGATTTTATTCTCTAGCATTTTTTATTTGTTATGATTAGGCAGAAAATAAGTTAACAAGAAGTTATACAACAAGCCCATTTCATCATTTTTAAGTTTAACTTTCATCACTAAGCATCAACAGCAAGACCATCCTGTTGTAGGAAACTTTAAGTAATACTTTATGCATATTAAAAATTGTGGTATAACCTACCCGTAACAGAAGTAAATAAACTAGTAGATGTTGTTTAATATACACTTAGTCTAAACTGGGCATCTCAGGCCTCCTCAATGCAAAGATACAATCAAGTCTACCCAAATCAGTTACCTGTAAAATATTCAGTTCTTAAGATCCCATGCCTTAATAAATGGAGTAAAGACGACAAAAGGGATTCCGTTCCTTTATGTATTTGCAGAATTAACAACCATTCTTCAAGCAGCTATAAAAATTTTCAGTATATGAAGGATTACATGTAAAGACTGAAGACTGCCAGGAAGGCAGTGGTGCCATTTAAGAGTTGGACTCAACGATCCTTGTGGGTCCCTTCCAACTCAGAATATTCTGTGACTCTGTGACTGTAGCCACTCTTTCACAACGGAGAAACAGGGGTTTAGTATTCTAAATGAACTCAGCACAATAAACTTTCAAATAGGTTTTCTTGAAAAAAACCTGTGTGACTTGGCATGGGATATTAAGCTACACAACTACACATTTGGTAAAACTAAAGTCACCGGATAAAGCTAACTCTTCACTGAAAGATTAAATAAATTTGAGATTCTTTTTAAGTGCAGCCTCCTTATAACATTTTCTAGTTTTAAAATACGTCCACCTCTTCAAATGATCTAAAATAATTGCACTTGCATCTTCTCAATCAAATATGTCAGAAAGTATTTGATCTCATTTCTTTAAATATCTAAAATTTGTTGGACACCTGTGCAGTTTCGTTTCATAATATTAACAGCAATTAGCCTAAGTAAACAGTTAAACTATTAAAAGCAGCAATTTTTATTTCAGACAAGGCCCAGTGGAAAGGGCTTTTGCACTGTGTAATATTTCTTCACAGTGCCTTTCTCATAACAACCCACATGTGCATCAAGATTGAATTTGAGCTTTGTGAATGACACTGATATTCTCTTTAAGCTAATGTAGTGATGGTATCAACCTGTAGCCCAATACTCACAAGGCCTTCTGATTCTAATGGAATTGATCAATATTTCAGGAGACATTTAAAATTTATGACCACGCAGACTAGCAAAGACTAGAATCCTAAGAATACATAGTATTTCCTGTTGGATCTTAAAACTTTAATGTTTATCAATAATGAAACCTGCATGCTAAGCTTTGCTCTTTAAAACCTTTAAACACTTTTACAAGACACACCACAATGGTATTACAAAACCAAAAGATACAAGATACAAGATAAATAAAAAACAAAGCTGCTTCCTTGGACTGTCCACCAATGAAATTAAGTTTAACACCTGACTGAAATACTTAGTGCTAAAATATTACCAAATACACTTTACTAACTTCTATAGTCCAATATTATTTTAATAACTATGATTCTATGTATCAATTCTAGTATTAAAATATCAATATAGAAATAATTTTATATATGTAAAATTATTAATTTTAATAACAGAACAGGATTATTAAAAGTTATTTTAAACCCCATTTATTTCTCACATGAACTGATCCCCACTGCAGTAAAAGCAATACTCCAGTAGCTCAGCAGTATAATTATCTCTGTTGAAGTAAATTTCTGCTCTTAGGATGATTTCTTTTTTTTCCAGGATGTTTTTCATTTTAAAGGGTTGTTTATGGTGAATATGTGGACCAGACAAGCTAAGTCAATTTTAGCTAATAAACCACAGACAGAACTCACTATACAATAGTTGTACACAATCTGATAACAGCAAAAAGTTTAGTAACTTTTAGTCAAATGGAGAAGGACAATGGAGGGATTAAAGTTGTATATCCTAGGGCGCAGAGCTTTGGATTTAGAACTGCTGAATTGTTACTTCTGATTAAAAAAAATCTGTGATTCTCCTCCCTTTTCCCCGTGTGGTGCCAGAGGGAGATCTGAAACCAATTATTTAGAATAGAATGAAGCAATTCCAAACTTTTCTAAGCTTTATTTATTCTTACTATTTAAATTGCCAACTAATGACCCATTTGAGTTCTGTCAATAACTGTAACAGCACTGTATTTACAGCCATTTTGCTGAACAATAATCACCATCCCTTTCAAAGCCCAATAATAGCTAATTAAACATTTATCAACTATGTATCGATAGCTTTTCTGGATTATTCCTTGCAGATTAATTCTTGTTAACATCTGTGAGCCGTGCTTATTCATTGCCCTGAGTAATGGTTTACAGATTTTAGCGTACCTACTGAAAACAAGAAACATCTTCTTTCATCATGCAATTAAACAAAGAAAAACTATGTACAGAAGGATAGTTAGAAATAGTTTGCAGGTTAAACTAAATGAAAGTACCAGAACAACCAACTACTGTGAGCTATGTTGTAGTGACATGAATTGGAGACAAGGGCTAACTTTACCTTGGCTTAAATGGAGTATAGAGCAAAACATAAGAAGAGGCTCAAATCAAATGAAATTCCATCTCAGTAATTAATGGCAATTAAGAACAATCTCATATGATAATATTTATTCATCTCCAAATTTCATCATGAAGTCATCATAGAATCGCACAGACCAAAACCTGCGGGGGTCACATAACCCAACCTCCTGTGCAAAGCAGGTCCAGTGACAGGACACTGCTCAACAACTTACCCAGTAGGGTTCCAAACCTCTCCAAAGATCAGACATTTCACAGCCTCTCTGGGGTACTGCCTCAACGCCTGGCAAACCTCGCTTTATTACTTTTTATCCTTCCATTTAATCATAATTTCCCACTTTCCATCTTGTGTTTATTGCCTCTCCTGCAATCCCTCTGAGAAAAGCCTGGTCCCAGCCTCTCCACAGCCTCCCAA
This sequence comes from Pitta sordida, assembly GCA_013390025.1. NCBI lineage: Eukaryota > Metazoa > Chordata > Aves > Passeriformes > Pittidae > Pitta > Pitta sordida. Next base: position 271,053 of record WEKX01000727.1, read on the forward strand.
GCAGTAGCAGTTAAAGTGCTCCCCTTTGTCCTCTCTTTTTCAGGCTGAGCAAACCAAGATCTCTCAAACTCTCTGTGCATCACATGTTTCACCCCTGTAACAATCTTGGTGACCTTCCACTGTGCTTGGCAAGGAATGTCAAAGCCTTTCCCGTACAAGACAGCCCAAAGCTGGACATGAAGATGATGACTGTGATGAAGGAAGTGAAGAGGCAGATGATGACAGATGCCCTTGGTTCAAACAGTTTCCCTGTCGTTGTTTGTTATCTTAATAAGAGTTCCTTTAGTTTTTGAAAACTCTAGACACTAAGTTTAAGAATTACTTCGGAAGTAAGATTCAACACAGTTTGTGGATCTAGGGTGAATAAGTTTTTTAAAAGAGCAAAATAACAAAGGTGCAGCCTCACCTCGATATCGTGCAGTTTGGGGCACCACAATACTATAAGAAAGATACAAAGCTCTTAGAGAGCGTCCAAAGGAGGGCAACACAGATGGCAAAGGGCCTTGAGAGGAGGTGTGTGAGGAGCAGCTGAGCTCACTTGGTCCATTCAGCCTGAGGAAGAGGAGACTGAGGGGAGATCTCATCATAGTCCACAACTGCCTCATAAGGCGTGAGGGGAAGAGGAGGAGCAGACACTCATCTCTGTCATGACCACTAACAGGACTTAAGAGAATGGCTTGAAGTTGTGTCACAGGAGGTTTAGGTTGGGTACTAGAAAAAGGTTCTTCACTCAGAGCGTAGCTGGATGCTGGAACAGGCTCCCCAGGGAAGTAGTTGTGGCCTGACAAAACTTCAAGAAACATTTGGATAATACTCTCAGGCACACGGTGTGATTCTTGGGGGTGATCCTGTGTAGGGCTAGGGAGTTGGACTTGATGATCCTTGTGGGTCCCTTCCACCTCAGCATATTCTGTGACAGCACCCTAGATGCTGTCCCACGTGAGCTGAAAAGAGGGGAATAGTCTCTTCCCTTAGTCTGCTGGCTAACAACACCCAGTCACTCTCTAAGTGTTAAGGATTTAAGACCTCTGTAACTTTTTTATTTTTACAATAATGTACTTGCACAAAACAAAGCAACCTCAAGATGCAACTGGGAAAAGAAAACCTCTGTGGCAGTCTCATTATTCAGTATAGTAATTCCCTGAAGACCACTGAAAATCCAGCAATACTACCAGTGTTGCAACTAGAATTTTAGAAAGCACTGCCCTTATGTCCCTGACCATTTCCTCTTCCCATAGCACACTTTCCTTGTGCCCCTGCATTCATCTGAATGGCTGATAGATCAACCAGATAATCCAGGGAGATAAAAGAAAATGTTCTAGTTTGACAAGATCTAATGAAACAATTTAAGAATCACAGAATCCCCCTCAAAACAGAAAGATTTCACCTCATTGCTGCCCTGGCCTTAGACAGCTTCAGGTCCTTATAGATTCACAGTCTTGGTTTTAACTGGATCGGTTCCCTGACCAAATTCACTAAATAAATGTATGAATGTATGTAAGAAAGCAAAGCAGGCATGGGACCCTACAGGCAGGCAAATGCAATCCTGTTTAGTTCAGCCACAGGACCAATCTGAGTCATCCTTAGCACAAGATTCAGAAACTGGAGCTCTGCCTCACCCAACCAGGCGCTGAAGGTAAATCCCCACTAGGTCAGGTGACTACCTGAGTACAGAATCCCAGCACCACATGGAAGAAAACTCCACCTAAATATAAGTTTTCTCCCTTGATGCTTTCACAAATGCTAGCTCCAACACTCGGCAGGTTCTGGCACTTGAAGGTGGACTTCTTTGAACTGATGCAGTCTCAGCATCCAAAGTTTTAGGTAAAATAGCCACACAGCCTGTCCATTTGGGAGAAACTGCCTTTGATCCCAGGGTCACCAACGCATCACATGAATTCAGTGACAAGAAGAAAATCGGGTGGCTTCAAAGAAGCACATAATTTCTGTTTTATTTCCTCCTTTATTAACTTAATACAGAAAGACGGCCTGAGTAGCTAGGGATTAGGTTAGGAAAGCTAAAGCTCTGGCAGAATTAAACTTGGGCAGGGACATGAAAGACAACAAAAAATGCTTATACAGGCTTGTTGATCATAAAAGGAATACATACTAGGAAAAATGTGGGCCCCCTCCAGAAGGAATGAGGAGATTACCCAGGATGGAAAAGGTTGAGGTACTCGATTATATCTTTGCCTCACTCTTCACTACCAAGTGTTCCAAGTTGCCACCTGGTCTGGTGGGCGGTGTCCCTGCCCATGGTGGGGGGTTGGAACTCGATGAACTCTAAGGTCCCTTCCAGCCCAGGACAATTTATGATTCTAAATTGGCAACTATAATCTACGACTAATGAGCTACAAAACACTGAATATTACAGATCTTTAAGCAGTGTCATTAGAACTCTCATTTTGTCCTTTAAAGCCTTGAGAGAGAAAATATCTCATTTGATTTATGGTGCCGTTTAACAACCATACCCAAGGGACACCCCAAACAGTGGAATGCTGCACAGGCAAAGTTAACTGCTATGCTATCAGGTGCAGGATTCAGCTTCAATTCACTAAGTTCCACTCTGCACCTCCTTACAACCACCCCCAAGAGAAAGAATAACAAAATTATATAAATTTGTTGATTATATTGCAGGAGAGAAAGTTCCCTGTTTTAGCAGCAAGCCTTCCATAAGGACTGAAAATCAGAAAGTTCTTAAAGGTAACTTTATATATAGTCTCCAAACTGGAAATCAGACCAACAATTCCATGTCTACTATTATCTGTAAAACTTGGAAGTATTAGAAGAAATCAATCCAAAAGTTACAAGCAATAGAAGCAGTATTTTAAATTATTAATAACGTTATTATTTTTAACATCAATTACTGTTACTGAGGCAATACTTCAAGTACACAAAGTATCAATATCATACAAAAGATACGCCACTACATACTGAAATTGTTTAAAATTTGTGGGGGTGTCAGAGTTTTTCAGAGGAAACATTATGATAGCTTTCTCCAGAAAATGAATCAACTGCAAAGCTGAAGCAAATTCAATCTTGTGGTAAATACACATAATCCTAAGGATACTCGTTAACAAAGCTCGGTAGTTTATCTGGAAGGCTTCCAGTGAGCAACACAGACACACCTGCCACTCCCTTTTATTGCAAGAAGCAGGGCAGCTCTTAGGGCTGAAAACAAGCCAGACAAATACTGTGACACACAAGGACCTCGGCACTGTACTGCCTAGTGCATCCAGAAACACAGCAGAGATTTAATTTACTTTACTTTCTACAGAATCAACCGGTATCTAACCAACTTTATCTCTTTCACGCCTTGCAAAAGTATTTGTACCAGCTGGGAAGTGCAAGCAATCACTGGAAGCACTAAAGCTTTGTCCATGCAATCTTGTATCTCAAATAAAAAGCTGCTTAATGCACTCTCTGAAATCTTACAATCTAAAATAACTCAGAATTGATTACTGTATTTATACAAGACAGCAATCAAGAGCTCTAAAAGCAGAGTAAATCTATTGCCACAACAAAACAGAACAAAAAAAACAACTCAACAACCAAGTTTATATAATAAAAGGTCTGACCTTTCGAACAATTAAGGGTATTACTAAATCATCTTCGTGTGGGGAGTTCAATTTCAGACAACAGTATGAGTCATGAGTAAACACACTGTTTGCAAAACTTGCTTAAAGTAGGGTTGGAAGAGCTCAATTGCTTAACTCTCTCCATTAAAGAAACATAAAAACATCTTCTGTTAGAGAAACCAACAGACCTTGGAAACTCAGTAGACCTATAAAATAAATATATCACCAAATACATCAGAACTGAAAAGCAAGAAGCACAAGGAACAAGTTAGTTGCTCAGTATTTCTTACACAGCCTCAACCTACTCAAATTGGCTAACTACTAGCAAAGACCATCCCCCATCATTTGCTCAAGGACAAGTTGCATCCTCTCAAAAAGCCTGCTAAAGGCCCAAAGAGAACAACTCACAGAAATTTATTAAACCATGGAGAGCCAAGAAAACAAATCTCATTTATATAATTGTAATACTAATTTATTTACGTTTCAGTAAAGTTGCATTTTTCAAATTTGACCAAATTATACAGACTGTTACAAGCAATTTAACAGAATAAGCTAAAAGTCATATTAATGTCAAGAGGATATAATGACTTGAAATCGTCAAAATCATAAATTAGAAAAGTAACATTTCTATGCGCAAACATTAATCAAGATACAGTAATCAGGTGATATTGTAATGATGCTTATCTCCAAACGAGAGCTTTTTCTTCTCCTCCCACTACTTTTTCCTAATTTCTCAAGATCCATATCCCATCTCTCTTGGGTATGGATTACACAGGTTTTTGTTGCTGACAGAAAATAAGTTTCAGTTCTTACTTTCTACTTAAATACAAGGATTCTTTTCCGTGCTATGAAAACAAGAATCTCCCCTACTTGAATTAACACTCTACTGAGAATGAAAATTTTCTTTCCTTTTTTCCACAGCACAAGTAACCACAGGAATGAATTTTCAGCATAGACCCAAAGCTATTCCGTTTCCTTAGATACAGTCACTAAACATTTATTTACTTTTGGAAGAAGAGCTTCAAGCTACTCGCTCCCATGCAATGCTAACAAGTAATGCAGAAATATAAAGTAGTTGTTATATTTGACACATAAAAGTTGTTATATTTTACACAGGAAGCCACCATAAAACAAGCAAAAATCTTACCTTCTTCTGGTACCAAACTATAGCATCAGTTACTTTGGACGCCATTTATTCCACTGAATTCACAGAGTCATTTTAGGCTGTTGACAGAAAGAGACAGAACTTTACTTCCACCTTCCCTACGAAGGCCAATATAGAGATTGTAGAAACACTCCGTTACCTGCAAACCACTGAGCAGCTGGATTTACTTTACACATTGCCTCACTACTACTTCAGTAAGAGTTTGGGTTTTCTCCTCTAAGCAAAGAAAAAACTACAAATCTGCTGCTACAGGACATCAGAAGCTTCAGTTTTGCCCTTCTTTGACATCAAACACGTTGCATATAAATGATGCATCATTGCCTCAGGAGTTACATTATATGAAGTATTTTTTTCTGATAAATTAACCAACCTATAGTTTTTAGCCCAACACAGTATTCTGAAGTCTATGAATATATTATAAAATGGAAAAAAAAAATTCATACAAACTATTAGATACATTTGGAGGGGGAAAAAAATCAGTGATAGATCTTCACAACAACAGTAGAACAAAAGCGAGTCAAAAGGAGAAAACCAAGGAAGAGTAGCATGTCTGTTTAATGGTAAGAAATAGCCATAGCATTAGTTAATCTTTGATGTCACTGTCATTAAGTTTTCAATGTGAAAAAGAAACAAAACCCAACCATCCGGCCTACATAAAACATTTGTATCAAGGTTTCCTTTCATGTAATCAGTCATCTAGAGTTAATTCAGTGGAAAAAAGTAGAGAAAAAATTATTATTAAAAAGCCTTTAGGTATATCCATGTGTGGGGAGCCCAGACCTGGACCCACCACCCCAGACTGGGAAGGAGGAGGGATAGCTTAGCCTCCAAACACCAAACTATCCATCAAGCGTTCTTCCAAGATTAATGTCTCAGGGAAAAAAAAAAAGACAACCAACCACCACATAATTCTAGGTTTATTTCTAATAAAAATATCACAGTTATGTATCATAACATTGTCAGTATCAACAATAATATTACACCTTATATTTCTTCATTTAAAGGAAACAGGAATTATTAACCTCTAGACATGTTTTTTAGTGAAAGATTAAATGTGATTTTTATCATTCTCTTTCATTTAAAAACATTTGTTTACAGCTTCTGCACAGATAAGAAAAGCAAAAAAAAAAAATTCAACAAATGGGATGGAAACTGAAATGATGCAATAAATTAAAATAAACATCTTTATGACATGCCGAAGCATTAGAATAGCTCATGACATTTTATAAATTGTTCATCACTAAAACTTTCAGGTTTCTCTCCTCTTAAAGCAGGGTTACTCGATCATAACAGTTGTTAGTATGAAAATCACAAATAGTCCCTCTACAAAAGCCCTATCAACACTGTGATCTGCCAAGGCATTTTGTGGAAAGAAAAATGGGCAAAATGTCCAGCATTTTTACAGCTGGGTAAATACATCCTGCAATGGATGAGTAACTGTTTCACAGGTCAGACACAAAGGCTTATCAGTGAACTGGGGTGACATCAGACTGGAGACCTGTCACTACTGGGTTCTACAGGGCCTTACTCCAGGGCTCTATGCTCTTCCACATCTTCATAAATGACTTGGACACAGGACTGGAAGGAATACTAAGTTTGCCAAGGACACTAAACTGGGAGAAGCTGTTGACTCCCTCAAAGGCAGGGAGGCCCTGCAGAGAGACCCTGACAAATTAGAGGGCTGGACAATCATCAACCACATGAAGTTCAAAAAGGGGAAGTGCCAGAATCTGCACCTGGGATGGGGCAATGCTGGATGTTTGTACAGACTGGGGCATGAGAGACTGGAAAGCAGTGCCATGGGAAAGGGATCCTGGTGGATGGCAAGTTGAACATGAGTCAGCAGTGCCCAGGCAGCCAGGAGGGCCAACTGTGCCCTGGGGGCATCAGGCAAAGCATCATCAGCCAGTCCAGGGAAGGGATTATCCCACTCTGCTCTGCACTGGGGCAGTCTCACCTTGAATATTGTGGCAGTTTGGGGCACCACAAATACAAAAAATATTAAGCTATGAGAGAGTATTCAAAGTAGGGGCACAAAGATGGGATTGTCCTGTGCAGGTATAGGGGTTGGACTTGATGATCAGTATATTCAATGAATCTATTTATTTAAAAAAACAACTCTTCAAAAGACTTGGTTCTGTACTGACATCTGCTTATTCGTTCTTCTCCAACTTGTGCACCAATGTATTCATATTTTACAGAGTGCATTACTTAAAAGATACCATCCTTATTAAGTCTGGATATGCACCATACACACTATAGTACAAACCTTCAACAAATGGATTCGTACTACATCAGCTCATGAGAATTTCTAAGAAACATAATGTCATACATTTTCATGTTTCACAAAGCGATTTTTTTCAGAAAAGAGAAAATAAATACCCAAAGGAAACTACATTTAAGATTTCTAACAGTGCAACTGCAATATCTTTTATACAACCCAAGAGAAAGAAATGTCTCATAGAGATTAGACAGTCATTGCAAATTTCATAAATATCCAAACACTGATGATTGGTGCAACCGAGTATGCAAACCACAATTTTTCTTTCCACTGTTGATAATATGTATCATCATGTAAGTCAAATCAAGTCACTTAAAGCTGGCAGTCACGACCATGTCAACATCTGTAATTGTTTCTGATCTCTTTGTTTTTGGTAATAGCCTGTTTTTCTAAGAGCAACTATCAATTATTAAGAATTAATTGGTATGGTAAATAGAAAAATATTATCACATAAAGCAAGGAGTCCAACAGAGACTTTGATATAACCTGGCATATTACCAGTTACGCCCACAAAGACTCATACAAAGCTTACAATAAGATTTGCTTTCATAGTTGAAAACCAGTTCAATTTGGCTTAAGTTTAAACTCCTTTGCTACACTGGACTATAGACTCAAGGCAATACAAAACCCTTCACCACACAAACAAGGCCCATATCACACAGCCACAGCAAAAGCTCAAGGAGGGGCCAGTGCAGGAAGGGGCCACACAGATATTGATCACCTCACCTTCCCCCTCTTTGTGAACTCATCTTGGATGACCTGTATCTCCTTCTCATATCTTGTAGACCAACATGCCCTCTCACATACAACATACCCTGCTTCCTACCACCATAATGACAAGATGAGCAAAAGGTTGGAGCAACTCATTATCAGCAGCAAAGAACTGATGAACCTGCACAGAAACCTTTCCCTCAACAGCTATGTTAACTTGATCTGTCTCTCCAAGGTCAATGATCTTCCAGGAAACCAACATTAACTCATGAATCCAAGACTTCGACTTGTGTCAAATATGGCTAAGATTGGATAAGCCATTTTAAAAGCAGCAACCTTTGTTTACAGTAGTCTTCCAAGTCACTCAAAGTTCTTTGCTTCGAGAAACAATTACATCACGAAACTGTAAATCAAGTATAATTAAGTCATTTTATTTGATTTCTATCAACAAACATGTTATTTAAATTATCCATGGTTTTCCTGTTTTTAAGAAACATTAAATCCTCCATAGCGTCTATTTTGGTGGCACTTACAGCATATTTGCATACACATTTGCATAAACAAATGCAAAGATGATGCTTACGAAAGTAAATATGACAAAATCATGGGATAGATGTCTCAAAACAGAGTTTGTGCTAAGTAAAAATACCTCTACAAGAAATATCACATGCTTTCTTCAAGAGCTACCCAACCATTTCTGAGTCAGCACTGCAATGAAAGGTGAAAAGGTTTAATTATTTCTGGACACTATTTCCGCTTGCAGGGGCTGGGATTTGTCCATGGTTTCATTTTTTGTTTTGTCTTTGGGGTTTGGGGAGTTTAGGGAGGTAAAGTGAGACATTATCATTTTAATAGACTCCTCCTGAAGCTAACTTATATGGTTGAGAAATGGATAGTACAGCTCAAGGCATTTCAGCTGCAGCCCTGGCTCTGCCTCTGCATCTGCCCACTGTGCACTGAACATCTGGAGACCAACTACTGCAGCAATTTCAGAACTCTGCATATTCGTTACAAGTTAATCTGTCATTCAGCTGACAGCTCATATTGCTATTGATCCTGAAATCAGCCTGTATAAGCCGAGCTCTACAGCACATCAGTTTCAACTGGGTGAGAGTGAACAAGTCAAAACAGCTCGATAGACTTCCACAAGCACAACAGAGCACTGCTGCTTCTTCTGCCCAGTTCTCCTTGCATCCTCTCCAGACCCAGACACCTGTTCCAGGCTCTGGGTCGACTACCTGTGTCTGGGACAAGGATCAGCTTTAGGTCTTTCTATGTAGGAAATACTCTCAACTTCAGAGATTAGACAGAGCATCCAAATATAAAAGCTTCATCCCAATGTCTCTGTAACATTAAACTGAGGTGTTTGCCGCATTTCCATCAAACCCACAGTTAATGCTACAAATAACAAGCATAATCTTTTAATAAAAAATTCATTACTTCCTTAAAGCTAAAAATAGGACTACCTCACCAAGAGGTTTTGGTGATCGCTATTCAGAAGTGAGGTTTCTTGGCTACATATTTCCCATTTCAGGGCATAATCATATTCCCTTTTAAGTAAGTACACACTACACCCCACAATCAAATGAGCAGTTTGTCAAAAGCCAGAGAAATCTATATTTAGATGTCTTCAGGTAGCTAAATGCTCATTCAATCCCTGCAGCACTGCAGTACTTACTGTGTAAGCCATGATTTAAATAAATTCAAAGTAAGTATATTTAGAATTTTTGCTCATGTCCACAGGGTTTTGGTAACCCTAGTCAGACAAAGGCATATATTTCTAAATTACAATCCACACTAAATTAAAGCAATCGGAATTCTGACAGAAGTCCAGAACAAATTTGCGCTCCTTACAGTGACAAAGAAAAAAATGACAGTTTTTTGAAGAATGTCTAAGTCGTCTCAACTAGCAAAAGGACATAATCAAAAACACAACACAAGCAAGGACACACAGGCAAATAGTTTTCCTTGCCTGTAAACACTGTGAATCACTACGTATTTCAAGGAACCTGTTTCCTTTATAACAATCCCAGCCTGCATGGTCAGGATACCATTCAGCTGTTGTCCTTCTCTAGTCGTTACAATCATGGAATGATGAAGCAATGAAGTTGGTACGCTCACCAGACACCACCAGGAGTAAAACCGCAAAACGGTCGCTTTTGTCTCAAATGTGTTTTTTTTTTAGAAACACCATTGACTTTAATTACTTCTCTTTGCAGAAAATTAAGGGCAGTTTTAAAAAAGGTTACTATATAAATCCATGAGAATACCAGGACCTGGTTTCCACTGTTTTCCAGATAGAACTGTTTACCATTATGTTAGATCCTCCACATCACAGTTTCACAATCACAGGCATAATTTCACTAGGATTCCCTTCTGTAGGAAAAGACAAGGAACTAGAATAGTAAAGCCCAGGGCCCAAACTACTAATTCTGTAGCAACATTTGTATCACTCAAACTCTCTTGTAAGTAAAATATTACACTTGCTCATAAAGTGCTAGAAAATAACTTTAATGACAAACCCCCCCTCACTTTCCAGGTTAAACACCAAAATACAAGCTACCAGTCTCATCAAATTGCTGACATTTGTTGATACTTTAGTTTTAAATGAGCCAAATAAACAGCATAGTCACATCAGGCATCCAATGTTGACTGAAAAGCTGCTTCTGGCATGAGGTAACAAACCATGAGGTAACAAACCAACTCAGGTATCCATGTAATGCAGATACAGCGCTAAACTTACCACGAGTCATCCTTCTCACACTCAAACCCATGGGAGTTCTGCCGCTGCCACAAAGAACAGTATTAAACTCTTGAAGCAATGTTCCAAAAGAAGCATTCTTTTCCATGTGCATTACAAGTACAAACCACTAAACCTACATTTCCTATTTGAAAGGGAATATCAAATACTATCTGATGCACTCAGTGTTCTTTTTAAGTACTTAATCTATGCATCACTGTTGCAAAAGAGCATTTCAGAATTGCAAATTGTATACAAGCAAATGGGAAACTTGTCACTCCCAGGTTCACACTTTTCAGTGGAAGTTTCATCATGTTCCTTCCAGTTAGCCTCAAGAAAACCAGAAACAGCCAAAAGATAAAGCAAAAAAGTAAAATTAAAAAAAAACCCAACAAACCAAACAGACACTGCTAACCTAAAGACCATATTCAGTAACCAGTATGAAAACTACTCTTGCAGCCATACCTGCCAACTTGCCATCTTGCAATGCAAGGTCATAATAGTTTGTAAATAACAAGGAACTAACATACTTGCTTTCCCCAAGGAACACCAACAACTGCTAAAACTGGATACCAGCATTCCTAAGAAGCTGCTCATGAAAGACAGACAATTTACAAACTTTGTTCTTCTCTCAGTCTCAAAAAAACCCAAAACAAAACCATCAAAATTCCCAAATACAATCGCCCTGAAACAACAGATTAAAAATAATTAACATCCCTAGGTGTTAATTCAGGAAGTTTTTTGTTTGAGGAGATTATCAGGCCAACAGTAGCAACAATAAAATATGAATCATACCCTATGCTGACTGCTTTGTATCAAAGCCCTGTTCTTTACGAACAGGAATGTACCAACTGTGTCATATATGATGACATATACAGAGATTTAGCAGCGTGTCCATTCTTGCCTCTGCCTCCAGTAAGATCTCAGGTACTGAAAACCTGATACTTAGGCCTCTGTATTCTGCCCACAAACCACTACATCTGATCCCATTTCTGCCACTGCACATTTATTCTTCCTTATAAGCTCATGCACTTTATCATTTATCAGCCCAAGCAGGAAGATCTCACAGATACAGCACAGAGTTTGTAGTGAGAACCAGTTTTCAGATTCTGGTGGAAAGTAGATTAGGCTGAGCCATCTTCACTTCCACAGCAAACACACCAAGATTTGAAGCAAGAAAGTACTACAGAAAATAACTGTCTCCCAAGGAATACTTGTTTTGCCAGTGAATTACACAACTGTCTGAAACAGCAACAAAATGTTGACTATCAGGATTGCAGCTGCTGCAACTCCTGCAGCCATTTCTGGAATCTATGCCCTCAGCCTTAAGCTCTGTGCAACTTTCCTAATTTTGGTATATAACTGGTTCAAGGCTCCATTTGAAGTAACATGACACAATCTCATGGATGCCTTACTCACAAAATTAGGAGGGAAGGACTGTGTACAGAGAAGTCCAGGATTCTACACCTCTTGTTATTTACCCTTGCTGCAGTATTTATTAATCAGCGAAACACTTCCAATATTTAAACATATTCTACTGTTCTATAAAGTAGAGAAATCCAAACCCTTAAAGGGAACTATAATCAACTTAATTTTGCTTATCTTCTATAAGAGATGGTAGTTTCAAAATTCCCATTAATCTAAATACAGCAATGGCTGCTAGCATGCTAGATCCACCAGCCATTTCCTGAAATGCTGTATCTTAAAAAAAAATAAACAAAATACAGTATATGGTCAATCTCATGTTCTGTTCTCTTCAGTTTTTGTACTGGATACAACGCACATGCATAGTTAACCCATTAAACAGTTGCAATCCTATACTGAGAAATCCCTGAAATATCACATATATACACCTGCTTTTACAACTGTAAAAACTTTATTAAGGAACAGAGTTTCTATAATCACAAAGTTCTCCATTTTCATATGCAGCCACCTTAACAAATACTCGAAAACCCCCAACAAAACAAATACAGTAGCCACCTTGAAACATAATGCTATGCTCCTTTTCTCCTTATTGTGATTCTAAATACAACAATCTTGCTCACTAGAAATACTGACTTGTGTTTAGGAAGACTTGTTTTTCTGTCACCAGGCACTGCACAGCAGAGTTGTGGCTTCTCAATGACTACAGTCAGGAAGCTGAAAACCACCCCTAAATCACCAAGTCTGTATCATGTTCTACAAATAGTTATCCAGTAAGGTTTTGAAGCAGCTGAGGCATGAAGTGGCTGAGCTGTCAGAAAAAGCTGCTGTCTCTTGTAACAGCCACTGTTCTGTAGGAACACAGTAGCAAATGCTGAGTTCCTATTCTTTAAAGCCTCTGGAGTGATCCAAGCAAGGAGCTGTAGAGTAACAAGCCTTACATGTGTATCTGGCAAGATCCTCAAAACAATCATTAAAAATGGAACACCATTATACCCAAAAGAGTATCTGATAGGGTCTAATCAGCAGTTTCTGCAAAGGACGATCATGTCTCAGTCTATCAGTATTTCTGAACATGTCAAACTAACTGATAAACAAGAGCAAGTGATAAAACATATGTCAACTTTCTAAAAGCCTTTGGAAGAATGTCGAAGACTTCTAAATAGACTGTTGTCTATGAAAAGCAAACACTGCCACAGATCAAAACCAGCCAGAACACTGAGGCAAATTTGGAGTCAACATTCTTCACTGCCATCGGCTAATTGGATAATGAAGATGAACAGCAGCGCCCAGACTGCATGAAGCAGCCTATTGATCACCTGCTCTGGCGCACAGAAGCTCCTTGAACCACCCACCACCGGCCTGCAGCTCTCCCATTCAGAGCCACAAGGCAAACAAATCTCTGCTCTCCTTCACATCAAGCGTCCTAATCCGGCAACTGAACTCTGACTAAATCTGCCTAATCCAGTCTCTGTATGTTCCACCAGCTTTCACATGCCTGAGTAGTCTGTAGTGACAGAAGCAGACACTCAGGACCTCATGCTGTATACATGTGCCCTGGTGGCTCCTCTTTCCCAAGGTCTCACATTAAAGGATGAGAGCATCCAGAAATCACAACTTCCAACATTCTAAGTATGCCAGCCATCAGACTTTTGCTCGAAAGACACAGACACTCATCACACCACTGCTTCATCGCCCACAAATAAACTGAGAAGCCCCACATTCCTGCTGGTTCCTGGAGCTCTAAAGAGGGAACTTCCAGCAGAAGCAGTTGCTCCCTAAAGACACGCAATCGATGGCAAAGGTCAGGATGGCCCAGCAAGGCTTCACAAGGGTTTTAACCACTCTAAGTCAGCACCAGCACAGTATCCCCTCCTCAATCACCAGCTTCTGCTCCTCTTTCTACCAGCACTGGAGCCCATTACACAGGGGACAACTCCAAGGACTGACTGCCACTACTGAGCACATGAGCAGCTTTCACATGAAGTACCTCCACAGATCTACAGACCAGGGAATAAGGTGAGCACTAATGACACTGCTGGTACTGAGGCACCTCAGACCAAAGCCAGCCTGAACACTCTGCATCTCTCCTGCAAGCCTCCTCAGGTACCATCAACACACTTAATCTGGACTAAATAAGACTATTTCCCCTCTCCTCCTATTTGGACCAGTAGACTAGAATTTTTATGTAGTACTGCCTAAATTAAATCCTGAAATGGACTGAACTGAGCCCTGTCCTATTATTCCAAATTTTTCAGCTTCTGTAAATAGGTCCAGCAATGCTTACTATATTATTTATTACAATTCAGAGAAGAAAAGAAAATCCAAAGTAGAAACATTTCTGCACAATTATTAGTCTTAAATTGGCAAACCTTAATAATATGGATCCACTTTATCAATGAACAGGCAACATACACATAGAATTCAGTATCAACCATGCCAATGTTATCTATAAGGGAAGGTGGGGAAAGAAAACTATGCACACCCCTCAAAGCTTTAAAAACAGGTATCTCGAATCAAAAAAGAAACCTTGGCAGCACCAGGAGCTCTTCCATTCAATATACTACAGCCAGAAGAGCATGGGGACACCTGAATAAAAGAGGAATGACAAGGAAAACACTGCAGTACAGGTCTGTTGATCAGTTGTGCAACCTGACTTGAAATACACATATTTTATTGAAAGAAGGATGTTAAAATAGTGGGTGAGGTGTTCTGATAAAGGCTATGAATTACCAACCACTTGACAGATCCTCCTGTTGAAATAGGCAGCCATGAACAGAAAAATCAGGAACTATAATAAATTAAATGAGACTTTAGGAAACATACAGAAAATACAGTCAAGAAAACAACAGCTTCCAATGATCCAGGGAACTTCATTCATTAACTGAGCTGAGAGGATAGCAGAGCCAATTTTTTAACAGAGAAATATTATATTACAACACACAATTAGACTGTTAAAGTCAGTACCACAGGAAGTAACTGAAGCCAGGATTTTACTCTCATTCGAAAAGAAAGCAGCTATTTGAACACAAACTAACAAAAACAAAAAAAATGCAGCTGAAAGAATCTCAAGCTTTATGACCCAGGATGCAAGAAAACATCCAAAGAGATGACTGGGCTGTATTTGGCCATACAAACACTCCCCTTAACTCGACCCCTCTACGGCCAGGAGCCAATACCAAGGAGAGAGTATGAGCAACACACAGAACAAACTGTCCCTCAGACAGATCAACACGAAGACTGTTTAGCTGCCAAGCCAGCATCTGCCAACCACCTAAATCCCAAAAGCATCTGGCGCTGGAGAACTTCCAAAATGCAAGGTTTGCACGAGTCCATATTTGATGCGATATTGCTTTAATTTTTTTCTCCCACTTTGCAATTGTATTTTATTTTTTAAGGGCAGAATCACAAGTGTTTTTGCAAATAGGAGTTCAATCTAACACTTGGACTCATTCCAGGAAGCCATCTAGGCTCTTTGGAGTACATCCACCAAGACCACCTCAAATAAGCAAAGAAATAAATATTGAACATTAAGAGTACTCCCAGTGGAAAACAAATTTGGAAAAGAATTCCCTTTACACATGTAAATTAAGAAATAAGAGAACAGCTGTGGGAACTCTCTGATATCCTTCCCTTCAACTGAAAAAAACCCCAACGCACCACACCATATACACAAGCTCTATATCCAAATTTCTTGACAAGGTAATGACTGTCTCTCTCCATATATACACATATATGTACATGTTTGCTCTAACTTTGGAGCTGCTCTGGGATTAAGTTGGACAAGACCTATGACTTCCAATGATCCCTTTCAGCCTAAATTATTTTGTGATTACATGCAGAGCATACCCAAACATTACACAGCAATACTTTATGGCCCTAATTACTGTTAACTCTTTTTCCCCCTTTAGGCAATTTGTTAAGCTCTTCGTGTTCTCCTTACAAATTTGAATATAATTTCTTCAAGAAGTTAACCATTTCTTCCACACTCCGAAAGAAGGACCTTTATGAATAACAGCACAGTAAACATAAGGGAGAAAAGATGACATTCAAAGCTTTCAAAGTCTGTTATTTTTCACACCACCAGCTTTGAGTAAGTGGTGGTCAACTGTCCTCCAACATTAAGAGGGAGCAGCACCTCAGACAGAGGTATCCCAGGAGTTTTGTTCTGTATTGTTTACTTCACAAAACAAAAAAACAGGTCTGTCTGCTTTTACCAGTGTCCCGTGGCTCCCTATTGTCCTGCTCCACCTCACCCATCATTTTTTCCCTGCCCCCCACCCATCTTAGCAACCCTCTCAACTATTTGGCTGGGCCAGTAGCAGTAGGCACCAGGATGGCTCAGAGCTTAGCACACACAGACAGCCCAGCAGTTGCTCACTTTTTGAAGAGGGATGAGTCTTGATGATAACTGCCTTTTATGGGGTGGGAATATTAATTTCGGTCACTACCTGTCAAAAATTTTATAAAAATTTGTCACTCTGTAAGTACTTAATGTCTTTCAGTTGCCATTAACTTGGGCTTAGTCATCTGAGTAAGAAGTGACTTAAAAAGCAGAAGACAGACAAGGAAAGCACTTGTACAAGCTCTGTGACCTTAGTAAGCCTTGCAAAAAACTCACATAAACTGTTCAGTGATAAACCCACAGATGATGTTGTTTCTTATGAAAAGAACTTCCTCATGGATTAAAAAAACCCTCAAAACCTAATCATCGCGTGTTATCACTCTCACTCACAGGGGTCCTGAGAAAAGAACAAAAATTCTTCAACAAAATTTCTAACTATTTGTAAGTAGCAAACGGGATACGTATTTAGAAAAAAGCCTGGGAAGGCAGTATATGTTGCTTTGGAGAATTAGAAAATAAATAGTGTCCACTGCTTTCCAGTGACCCCTGCCAGCTGTGACAGGAACAGCATAGCTCGACTCCAAGAGCTTCTCCACTCGGTAGTGCCTGGTCAACACCTTCAAACAACGCTGACTGGAATTCTTCAACCCACCTGTGTTCCCCTTCTAATACACACCAATACTCTTGTTTCCTATTTCAAAACCTACAGAATTCTGCGTTCTCCAAAGAATTCACACCAATGCCCAGAACCAGCACAGCTGGGACCCACTTTCTGCATCAAGCGGAGCTAACTCTGCTTTGGGAGAAATCCAGTTCTACTGCAATACTTGAAATGCTCCGTGGAGCTCCCAACAATTACTGACAATTTATTTGTATGGCACATTCCACAAAGTACAAGAGGAAAAAATTCTAGTACAAGCATTGAATTAAACCAACTAGGTTTCCAAATTCTTTTTCAGGTGACTCAGGCTCTCTTTTATCCTTTGTAATACTATTTATATCCAGAATAAAAACATACACTGGCAGCAAAACATAGCAACAGAACTTCTAACTGCACAAACATTCCACTTCAAACATAGATCAGGATCTTAAACACACCAGTTCCAAGCACTGCTCTCAACCTTCACCTTCAGAAATTAAAATTGCTTTTA
The DNA here is from genome assembly GCA_013390025.1 of Pitta sordida. Classification (NCBI taxonomy): domain Eukaryota; kingdom Metazoa; phylum Chordata; class Aves; order Passeriformes; family Pittidae; genus Pitta; species Pitta sordida. The sequence goes on from WEKX01000727.1 coordinate 288,446, forward strand.
AATACTGAACAGTGGCATCTGTGGGGGTGATGTGCATGCATACACCAGTTCATAAACATCTTACTGGGACAGAAACAAGACTTCTGAGAACAGGATTAGCCTTTCCAGGGAACAACAAATAAAGAGGCAAATCAGAGAAGATCACCAAAACCTCCAGAGCTACAGAAATAGCCAAATACATACAGCTATTTATAACCCAGAGATTTATTTACGGAACACTTTTAGCTCTTAACCCCGGGAAAACAAAGTCTCATGCCAAGTGCTAATGTATATCACAGAAATATATCCTTCTGCCACTTACTGACCACTCCAAGTGCAGCTAAAGATATTAGGATTCACTTACTAGGATTAACAGGTTATTTCAAGTGATGCACTTCTCCCTGATAAAACAGATACTACCATCTGTTTAACAACATCAACAGGAAGATACAAGCAGACGAATTACTGATGACACACTGTATTTAGTTTCATTCCTATTAGAGAACTCGTGTGGCCAAACTGTAAAACCAGTTGTATTTTCTGTAGGAGCATTTCACAAAGAATTTCAGAACATTAATTGAAGTACTTTCAACAAGTCGGGTTTTCCAATTAATTACTTTTTTTTTCCAGTTAATTATGTGACAGACGGATAAGACGCTGGCAAATTTGGAACAAAACACAAGACTCGGTAACACTACTTTTCAAGTGACCAATAACATGTAAAAGCAATAAAAGGCAAAATACTGAGCACAAAGCTTGACACTACAGACTAAAAGTTCCACTGAATCCCAAACACACTCAGAAACCAGGAGAAACAGAAGGAAAATGAAATAACGCCTGGACAGTTGCACAACTGGATTAAATTTTTCCCATCTACTCTGTTCTCTCAGAAAAGACAGTCAATAAAACACCAGGGGAATGAATGTGATAGAAGAAATTTTAACCGATGGGAAGGAAGTGACCTAACACTTTGACTCCCAACTTGAAAACCAAGGATGAGCTGTAGTCAGATTCTCACTGGTGTAGGGTGGAAAAGGGAGGAGGAAAAAAAAGGAATAAGAAAGAAAACGTGAAAAGAAGAGGAAAGCATGTAAAACAGAAGAATACAAGAGATGAGGTCAGGGACGAAGGCGAAGATGCTGAAATTTAGGACCTTTAAAGGGAAGGAGGAAAGAACTCCCATCACCTGACACGGGCACCGAGGCAGCGCACGATGCGCTCAGGCAGCTCGGGGCAGAAGGTACATCCCAGCAGAGCCCGAGCGGGCACGGGAAGGGCCCCGGAGCGGAGCCGCAGCCCCGCCGAGGGAGCGGCACAGCTGCTCGGACACCGCCGGCTCCGGGACGGGGGAAGGGGCCGGGAAGGGGCCGCTCGCAGCCGGGCTCGGACCCCGCTCCCGCCGGAGGGAACAGCGGCGTCG